>JADRCD010199977.1:0-30052 GCA_019843815.1 Montemys delectorum
GGGGCTTGTGTGACTCATACTATCTCCAATCTTGTTGATGCTGAATACAAAACACACTACTTCTAGCTTATGATCAACTGTTGCTGGACTCATTGGGTCTGAGGGGAACCTGCCATAAGTAGTTCTTACACAGATACTTCATCGGGCCTTCGAAATTTATCATAGCTCAGAAGTCTAACAGGAACTGTTTTCCAAAATAGATGTGGATGCTATTCAGCATAGAATTAGTTATCTTTATGGCCCATGTGGTTCTTTCCTCCTATAATCTGAAAGGGTCAATGAGCCAGTTTTTCAAAACTAAATACACATTTCAGATATGGGTTTGAGACCATACCAGTAGGTCATTCTTCAGTGACAGATAGGTCCTGGGAGAGAAGACCAGGGGATCAATGAAGGTCTTATGCAAGTTATGTCTTATGTTTGGGATCAGAAGGTCTTGTACAAGTTATGCCTTATGCCAATCAAGCTTATTTGAGTCATAGCCTGAAAACACACTATAGACCTTCCCTGCCCAAGTACCCACCCAAAGGTGGCAGGGTTTTATGTAACTGCCAGGTATATGGGTCAGAATAATAACCTCAGGACTGTAATAGGTTGTTACATCTACAACCCCAGAAGGCATGCCACAGATATTCTTTCTTTGGGGAGGGAAGCACACGATGTCATAACTTGCCACATACTTCCTGAGAAATTTCCTGGCATGCTCCAGGATCCATGATCATGAGCTCTAAGCTGCTTATTGATTGATGTGGCTGGCTCTGATGCCCACAGGGTTCATCTCCTGGAGATGTCTTGCCGTGGCCATGGATTTTATCTGACTGATCTAATGTTATTGGTAGGTTAGACCAATCAGGATATTCTGAAGGAGGTTCCAGAAAGTTCAGGCCTCTTAGAACCTTATAACGAAGGGCAAGAGAGTCAGCCTTGCCTTAGAAATATAAACTTCTTTGTCTCAAGTGAATGCAAATCATAAACAGAATGGACTGGTTCATTCACTGTGGTAAAGACACAATATCTGGGAAGCACACTGGATACAACCATGACTACATTTTGATGAACTAGTCCACTGTTATGGTCCAAGGTTAATCTGGATCTTGATGGTAAATTAAGTGAAATATTATGGACTCCCTTTTAGACCCTTAGTGATGTCATTGAGGTAGAAGTTTTAGAGGCTTCCTCTTGGCCCTTACTGTTCAGGCCACACCTCAATGTAGGGGTTGTATTAATTATGTAATGTGTTTACTCTATTATATTACGGGAAGGACGGCCTGTTGACTGGTATGTGGTGCTGAGTATAACTTCAGCCAGGAATCCGCTTCTTAGCACACATATACACCCTCAACTCGAACACGTTCCATGGTCCCCAAATGTTCGTGTTCTCTCTCTCTCTCTCTCTCTCTCTCTCTCTCTCTCTCTCTCTCTCTCTCTCTCTCTCCCTCTCTCTCATTCTCTCATTTTGGGATACCTGGTTGCTTCTTTAATCAAAAGGTTTGGAGTCTTTAGACCTGCTCAGACTGGACATTTAGCAAGGGACATTTTACTAAGATATCTGGACTGATTTTCTACTCTAGTTTCATTTCTGCTGCTCTGGTTAAAAAAACAACCACTTAGTGTGTTGGTTACTTTTCTATTGCTGTGATAAGATGCTATGATGACAACCACTTAGTGTGTTGGTTACTTTCTATTGCTGTGATAAGATGCTATGATGAAGGCAACTCATGGAAGAAAGGGTGTATTAGGGACTTACAGTTTCAGAGGGTTATAGTTCATGAGATCATAGCAGGGATCATAGCAGCAGACAAGTATGGCATTGGAACAGTAGCCAAGAGCTTACATCTCTATCCACAAGCCCCAGGCAGAGAGAGAGAGCTAACTGGGAATGGCTTTTGAAACCTCAAAGCCCGTTCTCCAATAAAGCCACACCTTCTAATCCTTCCCAAGCAGTTCCACCAACTAGGGACCAAGCATTCAAATATATGAGCCTGTGGTGATGGTGCATTCTCATTCAAACCATCACACAACAGAAAATAACTCAGGAGAGGAAGGGTTTTAGCTCTCAATTCCAGATTACAGTCCATTATAGTAGGGAGCTTGAGGAAGCTGATCACATCTTTGATCAAAAGGGGGACAGATGGCTAGCACTCAGCTCACTTTCTCTACTCTTAGACACTTCAGGACCCAAACTCCAAGGAATGGTGCTGTCCACATTCAGGAAAGTTCTTCTTATCTCAGTTAACAAAATGAGGAGAAATGTGGACAGGTCAAACCTTAGCTAAGCAACCCTTATTGGGACTCTTCTACCAGGTGATTCTTGGTTGTATTAAATTGGAGAATAAAAATAACCATCACATCATCCATGATTGATTCTTCTGAATGCAGAGAATAAGTAGTTTGGGAGCTTGGTGGTTTAGAGGACCTGGGTTCAATTCTCAGCATCTGCAATCATAATCACCCACAGCTCATAATTCTAGTTCCAGGGACCTGGTGCCTTCTTTTGATTTTCATGAGCACTAGGCATGCACATGGTGCACCATATATACCTACAGGCAAAACACTTATTCACATAAAATAAGATAAATAAATCTAATTTTAAAAAAAGAACCAGCAGTTACTTGTTAGTCTCTATCTTTTCTGATGCTCAGGATGCTGTGTTCTGTGGAGCATCTTTGTAACTCACTGTGGGTCAGGCCCTCAGAGCTATCATTTTGACTTTACTACCCGTAACATGGCCATCTGATCTTTGGACCTGAGTACCATCCTCAGCAGTTATTTCAGAATCCTGTCATTCTATTACCAACAAGTGACGCCAGTTCTCTGAAGGCCTCTTCTATTATAGATATTGGCCTGCAGAGGCTGTTACTTCATAGTGATATTGATGTCTATCTTTCCAGCATCCTGTTCTGGATTCTTCTAGGCCATCAGACTTTTTCTCAGCCTTGTTTAGTATATCCACTCTTGCACACCCAAGCCATATAGTAAACTACAGCAACTCTGGCATTTCTATGTGGTATAATGTGTGCCACCTTCCCCCCACACTTGCAGGAGCTACTGGATCAATGTTTGTGCTTTCTCCTTCTTCTTGGCCCTTGCTTTAGTTTTAAATCCTGTACCTTTGGAGAGTCCTCCTGTAACAATAAGTGTTTTCATTCAAATTTATATTTAAGCATTGGTTCAGAATCCAGTCTAATGCATTCTCTCTCAATTCTTGCTGGTACTTGACAGCTAGGATGCATGCATCCCCCTCCATGTATGGTCCTTTTGTCCAGTTATCAATTGTGATAGCTGGTTTTAATGTCAATGCTTTTGAATCACTTGAGCTGGGATCCTTACTTCAGGATGCCTTCACTTATGTGGGAAGAGCCACTCCAAATGTAGGTGATCTGGTAGCAGCCCAAATCAAAAAAGACATGGCTGACCAAAGATCACTTGCCTTTAGGTTGCAGCTTTCCATCTTGCAACTAAATTGATGTGATATACTGTTGCTGTTGATTCCTCTACTGACACTAAAATAGGGGTTTCCAGGCTTCCTTCATTGACTACAGACCAATGGCTCTCCAAACGCCCCCCCCCCAACCAGGTGTTTCACACTAGATTGGGATTGCTAAGGTAACCAGCCTCAAAGATTGAATAAGCCAGTAAGCATCATTCCTCTGTAGTTCCTGCCTCCAGCTTCTGACCTTAAATCCCTGCCTTGGCTTTCTTCAGTGATACACTGCAACCTGTAAGATAATACTCCTTTCCTCCCCAACGTGCTTGTAGTCATCGAATTTATCACAGCAAATTAGACCATCAATCTGGCACGTCCAACCAAGTTATGGTGACTGTAGTTATTAGCCTCATGCTCAAGAGGTGAGGTGGGATCAGAACACAGAGGATCTGCATTATCTTTTTAAAGTAAGAGGGAATTCCCCTTCCAAGAGAGTTAAATAGGTTACTTTTGAAGCTCTGGGGTTTGGGAAGAGCCTTAAGATTTCAAGATTTGGGGGTACAGCAGGGCTCCCTAGACCGTGTGTAAAGGCCTTATCCTTTCCCAGTGGTTGCTCTTGGCATAAGCAGTATATAATTGGGAATTTAACCACTACAGAACTCTATTTCTGCCACTATATCAAAATAATCTGAAGATGGATATTTTGCAAGAAAAAAAAAACTTTATGATCTCACAGCTTTGGGGCTTCAAGGCCAAACAGTACGGTACTTGTGTTGGCAAGGACCCCACCCTAGCTGAATTACAACATGGTGGATGGACTCTTGGCTGGAGTGTGTGCAACAAGCAGAGAACACATAACAAGACAGGAACTCAGAGAGAAATCGAGATTCGTGGATTAGGCTCCATGTTTTACAATAGCTCACACTTGTGAGAACAAATGACTCAAGTCCGAAGACCAGTAGCTAGCCTTTCCAAGCACAGCATCACCACCCATGACCTAGTTATCTATTAGCAGGTCCACCACCTTCAAAGACTAAGCTTCCAACACTGGAAGCCATGGGGTATGCATACAAACCACACCCCCAACACAGACTTTGCTACTGACAAGTCTTGGACTTGACTCTCAGACTTTTTCTTCTCCTCTCCTATAAGGGCCATGAGCAGTTTCCTGGCACTAACAAGGCCTCTCACACTTAGATTTTCATTGGTGATTGATTGCCTAAACCCCTTCACTATCTTTTTCTGAGACACAGTTAAACTGCCAATACCATTATCCTCAGAGTAGGGAATTCCCTGTATTTCTCCAACATGTACGGCCATGCGTGAGCTCATGCCTCATCTTCTAACTCGGGTGAAAGTATTTTTTCTTTTAATTTAATTTATTCACTTTACATCCTGCTCATTGCCTTCCTCCTGGTCACTCCTCCCATAATCCTTATCCCCCCATCTTCCCTCCCCTTGTCCTCTGAGTATGTGGGGCTCCCCTGGGTATCCCCCCATCCTGGCACATCAAGTCTCTGTGGGGCTAGGCACATCCTTTATGGGTGAAAGTTTTAACAATTACATCAGAGGTTGTTTCGCCTGCCTTCTGTGATGGGTCCTCACTGATAGCCAGATAAGGGGTGAATCCAGCTCAAGACCCCAATGTTCCTGCACCCAGATCCCCTCCCAATCATTCTTGGAACTAGATGGTATATAGATCAGGTGCTGTCGGAAGTGGACTCTGAGTCATACAGGTCCTTTAACATGAAGAGCTCTTGTGGTTGGGTCCTGTGGAAAAGGAAGGCCTGAAGTAGGATTAGGTAGGAGCAGCAACTGAGCAGCCATGCTGTTTCTGCCATGGTCTCAGTTGGGCCTGTGGAGCTGTCCTTAGGATGGTCCCTTAGAGTTTTCCAAGAGATCAGTGGGTGTGGGCTGTACTAAGTAACTTTCTAAGCACAAGCCAGCCCTAAGGAGGCTTGCCAGCAGTGCTATCTTTAGAAGATCTACCAAGAGCTTGTTGAAATTCTTCACTCATTAAGAAAGATCTGGGATGCCCCCAATCTGGTGGGGCATTCCCAGGGCTATCTCAAAATGCCATGGACAAACCTGACCCCTAGGCAAGTGAGTCAGATTTCAACCTCTACAATGCAATTCCATTGCTTTAGGGAAACACCCCAAGTGCCTATCAACTGATGGAATAGAGGAAATATTCACATACACAGCAGGATACTACTTAGCCATCAAAAAGAAGAAATTCTGCCATTTATAACATGGATAGAACTAGGCATCATCATGGCCAATGTACACAATACAAAATACACAGTGTACAAAATACACAAGCCACAGAAAGACAAATGCTACTGAGTCTCACCAGTATGTGGAATCTACAAATATGGATCTCATAGATGCTGGGAGTGCCACTGGGTTTTAAGGGGCTGGCACAGAGAAAGAAGGGTGGGCCAATGGGAGTAAATTACACTCTGACAGGAGCAAAATGCTCTGGGGGCACTACTGTGCTGTAGAGCAACTTCAGAAGACACCTATGGGGCACTCGTTTGAAAATGCTGTAATGGAGTTTGAAAGCTTTCAGCTATGAGAACGGCTGCATGTTTGTGAAGATGAATATATTTGACCCGATTTACATAACTCGATGTGTATTAAACACTGTGTGGTAACCCCATTGACATGTGTAACTTTTAAGTCTTGTGAATCAGTCAAGCAAAAACAACCTCAAACCAATGAGAGAGAGAAAAAGATTCCATTGCTTTTTAAGTTTCTTTCCTTTGAGACAAGACCTTCATTCTACCATTCTCAGGCATGCAGCTCCTAAGGGGTAATGGCTTCGGCATGATCCCTTTCACCTCTTAATATTGGATGTCTACTGCGTCTCAGCCACCAGGTGCCACAGACATCACCTCACAGTCATTTGTCCCTATTAGCAGTGAGCGCTCAGCCCCTTCATCTCAGTTGAAGAGGTTGGGAGCACTGTGCCTGAAACAGTTGTCTTAGCAGGTACCATCAGGGAGGTCTGTACAGGGAGGGAGAGTCATCTTCTTGGAGATGGTGAATATGCCCATGGTAGAATGCCTTGTGGGGAGCCATTCATTCATTCATTCATTCATTTCAAATGTTGTAGCAAGAGCCGCACAGGGATAGGTTGAAGTCAGATCAGAGACTTCTGGACCAACAGCTCATAGTTAAGATGGCTCGGTGACAAAGAAGACCAAGCAGAAACATGTCTTGAGATACCACTTGTCAGAGATGCTGCTCACGAGGTGGCAGGTTTGGCAGGTTAAGAAAGATCGGGGATACTGATCAGCGGGTGAAAGTCATATTGTGGCTTTAGACCATCAACCTGAGCCCTCCAGAACAGGAAAACAGAAGGGACCATCCCTAGCCCAAGAAATTTGCTAATCTAGAAGTTGAACAGAGAAGGGAAAAGCTGCAGAAGAAGCCAGTAAGAGCTGGTCATAGAGGAAAATGAGAACCGGTCGGGGCATCCTAGAAGAGGTGAGATCTCCACAAAGACACCCCTGATCCTGGCGGGAACGGTTCAGCGTGAGGGTGAGGTGGCATCTGCTGGCAAGGGAGTCTTCAGGCAAGTGGGGGACATGGGGAGATGATGTGGGTACAAGCCTCGATACTTCAGGCTTGACTTGGGGACCTTTGGATTGGCCGGATATAGACAGACTTCCAAGAAGGACAACCTCAGGCCTACAGGTCATATTGCTGTCCTGCGCCGAGCTCCACCCAGGGCCTCCCTAGAGCAGGGTGGATAGGAACAGGTCCAGATGACAGCTCATGCCTGGGTTTCCCCAAAGGGACAAGTCTGACAGGTCCACCCGTCCATTCTGGCAGCTCCTAGTTCCCAGGCAGGACTAAGTCTATTTGTTTCTAAGATTTTTCTATCAGGCTGTGCTGTTTCCTACAGGGAAACCCCAGCCCTGGGCAAACAGACCCCTACTTCCTGACTAAAGCCTCCAGAATTTGGGCCAGAGGCCAGGGTGGGGCAAGTCACTGAGTCAGGAGAGTGGTTTTCTAGCTTCCTTAGCTTATATCCCCAGACACCCTCCCTACCCTCCATGATGACCCTGATAGAAGTGGGGAGCTGAAGCCTCGGAGTCACTGGAATGACTTCCGTTACTTCTTTAAGACTCACCACAGTCATGTGAAAAAAAAAATAGGGAGGGAAGAAGAGGGGCATGACCCCATCTCAACAGAGGATGTAGCAGAGAAGCTGTGAGCAGAGATGTATGACCTGCCTGGGATAACACACCCTGAGAGTGGCGGGAATGAGGCCTGACCTGAGGCCTCTGAAGTGTATCAGGTACTGTCTGACCCACTCCTGCCACTCAGTACAGACCAGTATGACAAGACACTGAAAGGCACGCTGAGCCCTGCGACACTGTATTGCTGCCAGCTAGATGTTGGGGCCACTTGTGCAAACTTCAGCTCGAGCTCTGCCTGTCACCCTCCTCCACCCTGGGGCTGACTCTTCACTCTCCCCCACCCAGGCTGCCTCTTCAACCTTGGATCTCAACTCTCTAGGCCTTCAGTCATCCTGGAGATGGAAGCCCCCTTATACTTGCCAGTGTGGGAGAGCCCATTTTACCAATGGAAAGACTAAAAAGAGGGAGAAGGGGAGCCAGGAGTAGAACATACATGGCTCTGATACTGCCACGACCCTGGGTAACCCCTAAGTGCCCGTGCATGAGCACACAAGGGACAGAAGGTTGATTCTTGACCACTTGAGAGGACAAGGGTGAGTGTGGGGCAGCCCCAGCTTAAGGGCCTCCAGAGGGGATCTCCTCTCCTAGCTCTACACAGGAAGCACGTGGGGCTGCTGGCCAACCTCTTGAGGTCTGAGCATCCCCAGGAAGCAGCAGCAGAGTGCCTGCTAGCCTCCATTCTCCACCCTCTGCCTTCTTCCCATTCTTCCCATCTCCAGAGTATGCCTTCCTGTTGCTTTGAAAAAGCCACATACCTACTGATTAGCTGCTACCAGACCAAGAGGCCTTTGCCCCATGTCTTCTGGGACCACAGGGTACAGTGCTCTCCACACAGCAGCATCCGGATCACCAGGGGACAGCTTGGCAGCCCAGCAGTTGGCCACATGGATCTTCTGAAAAATGGGCCCAACCACATATCTATTCATTAAACATTGAGAACCTGCTATGTTTAAGGCATCATCGTTCTGGGTTCTGGGCCAATGTAGGAAACAAGACAAAGTCTGCTCTCTTCTTCTTCTTGGAGCTTAAGTCATAGCAAAGGAGAAAGACAGGAATGTGGTGAGGAGATACATTCTTAGCATTAAACACAAGGGATGGAGATGATAAATGGGGAGGTGTAAAGGTTAGGTGGGATCCCTGGAACCTTTCTGGAGGAGGCAACATCTGGCTAAGACCTGCCATCCCTGATGGTTTGAAGAAACACTCTGGCTGTGTGTTGTCCAGAACTCTGTGCCCTGCCAGATGATAGCCTGGAATAGAGGGAATGGCACAAAGAGGGAGAAGTGGTCAGACTGTGGTTGGAAGGGAAGTGGGCAGAGGCTGGGCCTAAGAGGGAGGTGGACTCAGGGGTCAAGGTCCTTGAATATGAAATTTCCTTGCCTCAACTTCCTTGGCTGGCCTATGTTCTAGGGGTTACTGTCAAATGTCCCTGCATAGAAGGAAATGGGGGCAGATGGCAAGTGGGGGTCAGAGGCCTGACCTAGCTGGACTGTTTCACTTTTAGGGATTGCTTAGTTGGATTTGACCTTTTGAAACAGGGTCTCATATATCCCAGAGGAGTCTGGAACTTCTGATCCTCCTGTCTCAACCGCCCAAGTCCTGGATTATAGGAAGGCATCACCACTTCTGTTTTTATACAGTGCTAAGGATCAAACCCAATGCATGTTAGGTATGCATTCTACAAACTGAGCTACATCCCTAGCATGGAGTTGGTCTTGAGATCTAGCCTGGATCTTTCTGCCTGGATCTCTGTTACCATGAACTATGAGAATGCTGAGGTCAACACCATCTCTGCTACCCTCTGCCTGACACTGAGCACTTGACCTGCCTCTGACCTGGGCTAACACCTGAGGGCAACGCCTACTGAAGCTGCAGGATGTTGCTCATCGGATGCCCAAGCTGGCATCCTATTGGTCTGAAACAGCAGCTGAACTCCCAGATCCAGGTTGGGGGCAAGGAGGGGTGTTTCATAAGCTTAGTGATCCATGCGGGTTTACAGGAAGGCTCCCTGGAGAAGTGTCGACATCCTACAGAGTCTCGATGCTCACCACTGCAAGAGCATTCCTCTTCGCTGAGCATCCAAGTCCCTGGGATGCCAAAGCAAGAGGGCCAAGGATGCCAACATGAGTCTAGTATCAGTGGAAGTGAGGACAGTTACAATGAAACAGAGCATCAGGGAAGAGAGATTTGCACTGTGGGAGCACTCAGTGCTAGAGCAAAAGTGATCATCAACGTCACTCTCATCAGCAAACTGAGTGTGCCCGTGATTATGTATTCACATCCTCTCTAGTAGGTATGACACCCCACAAGGGAATGGGGAGAGTCAGAGAGTGTGAGACATGGTAACATTTTCGAGGGCAATGCTGTTCTGAATGAACCCAGTGAACAGGGTTCAGACAAGACAAGACTCTAGCAGCCAAGACTCAGGCTCTCCAGTTTGAAGACCAGTATGAGGATGCTTGCCTTCTATACCTTCATATAATTTTCTTGAGAGACCGTTTGGGAAGCTGGCCTGCCTCATGACCTCCTTTACAAGCCAAGAAAGCCTGCCTATTTGGGACTCTCTTGCCATGGTGCTTGGTGTCCATGAAATCTCCAGAGTGCAACTCTTAGTCCAGAAGAGCTCTGCCCTCCTGTGTGCTAGCTCTATGGGAGGGCCTCAAGCAGTGCCCTAGGAGACAACAATCATGTATCTCAGAACTCTCAAAGGTGGCCCTATTTACCTGGTGCCATCACACCACCAATCAGAGAAGAGAGTGACAATGTGAGTCTCAGGAACTGAATGAGCTAAATTGAGCACCAAATAGTGTGGCCCAAGCCCTTCTCAGGGGATCTGTCTTTCTGAATGGCTCTGACTCACACGTCCCATATATCCTGTCCCACCTGAATTATAACTAGGTTAGCTGGCTCTCAGACAAAACAGCTGTAGTCACTGAACACAGGTGATCACACGAGTAACACCCAAATCCCACTGGAACATCTCTAAGGCATCATAAACATTAGCCACAAAAGCCAAGTATGGCAGCACACACCTGTCATATCCCAGCTCCGATGAGGCAGAGGTAGAAATATTCCTAGCATTTACCAGCCTTTGAGCTCCAGAGTCAGTAAGAGATCCCACCTCCTAAGAAATAAGGTGGAGAACAATCAAGCAAGACCCCTGGCATTGAACTCTGGCCTATATATACACACAAATGGCAAAATGGGGGTGGGGGGAGGTACCAACAAATCGTTTTAATAATGATACAAGTGTGTTGTTAATCTCTTCAAACAAGAAAACACTGAACATCCCAAGATATACAGATGGCAGTTGCAGCTGGTCAGGTTCTCTGCTAACAGAATCAAGTATGGATCCATTCCCTTAGAGAAATGTAACCTCTTTCGTTTTGGGCATTTAGCAACTGTAGTGTGCCACATGCCAGCAACATTACCCAGAGTCAAATGATTGAAAGGACTTGGAGAAAGTCGTTATCTGGTGTTATGTCAGCTTTTTTTTTTTTTTTTAAGATTTATTTATTAATATACATAAGTACACTGTAGCTGTCTTCAGATGAACCAGAAGAGGGCGTCAGATCTCATTATAGGTGGTTGTGAGCCACCATGTGGTTGCTGGGATTTGAACTCAGGACCTTTGGAAGAGCAGTCAGTGCTCTTACCCACTGAGCCATCTCACCAGCCCCCTATGTCAGCTTTTGATAAGAGAAACTTCTAGACAAGTGGCTTCCCTTTCTAACCCACAAAGGACATCCTCTTGAGCTACTGAGATGCTGTTAACAATGACTGAGCCAACGAGATGGCTCAGCAGGTAAGTGTGTTTGTCACCCAGCCTGACAGAAGGAGAGAAAGAACTCTCTCAAACTATCCTCTGTGCTCCATCCTCTGTGCTCCATACAGGCAACGTAGCACATGCGCATACACATGCATGCACACGTGCACACGCACATGATAAATAAATAAAAAATAAATTTAAAAACACCATAACTAACATTTATGAGACATATGAGAGGCACAGTGCCGCTAAGTCTTCTGCCACGCACTAATTCGCTAAAGCCACAGCACTCACATCTCTGAGCCTTTGTTCCTCACCAGAAAGTGGGAGTGGCCAGTTCTCCCATCTCAGGTGATCTATCAACAGTTACAAGGCAATCAAAGCAGCCGTGGGGAGGTGAATGAGGTGTGTGTCCCCTAGCCTCCACTCTGCTGTCATGGGGATGAAGGGGAGGGCACACCTCCTGTTCTCTGACACCTTAGGGACAGATAAGAAAAGGGCAAAGACACAGATGGAGACTGCCTGGACCCCAGAGTGCCAGTGACAAAGAGACTTCTCTTTGTCACCCTAGGTAAGCTGAGAAACCTCTGGCAGGTCTTAAGACCCTATTGTCAACAGCAAAGTCCTCTGAAGGGGAGAAAACTACCCAGTAGAGGCTGTTTTGGCTTTAGATAGCTATAGGAACCCTCTGGGTCCTCCAGTGGCTCACATTTCATCCAGATGTATGAATGATGAATGAGAGGAAGCGGTGCTGGGGCCAGCACTGCATATTCCTCCTGTTCTGCTATTGGATCTTGCCACACCCTGTAACATTCTCATTTTCTCCGCCTCTGTCTCTCTGTCCTTCTGTCTCCCTGTCTCTATCTGTCTCTCTCCCTCAAACCCCTCTCAGGCAGGTCTCTCATGAAGTCTAGGCTGGCTACAAACTCACTATGTAGCTAAGGATGGCTTTGACTAGCTCATCCTCCTGCCTCCAACCTTCTGAGTGCTGACACTCTAGATGAGCAGCTTCAGACCTGTGCTATGCAGCACTAGGGATCAAACGCAGGGCTTCATGTGTGCTATGCATGCACACTGCCAACTGAGCCACACCTCCAGTCCTCTTTTTTGATATGTTCTGAGCTGAGCTCTTGAAAGTTCCTCAAGCCTGCCCATCTCTAGCTTCCTCATCTTACCACAGTCAAGTCTGTCTTTCCAGTTACTCAGGAACCAGCTCCTAGAGTCTTTGACTCTGATCTCTCTGTCATCTGTACATCCGTCGTCAATCTCAAAACATATCTAGAATCTAACATTTCTCATTACTGCTCCTGGAGTACTTCAAGTCACGGATCTCAATGGCTAATACCCACTTGCATTGGCACCCTGCTCCCAGGCAAGCCTCAGTGTGGCAACCAGGGTGTTCCTATTACAGTGCTGGTCAGATGGTGCCACCCTCTTCGGAACTCTCTGGGCTTTGGCGCAGATCCTGTGGTGACTTACAAGTTCCCCTCTAACCTCCCATCAACCGTCTGATTCCATTTGCTCATTCTTCCAACCACACTGGCCTCTGGGCTATTCTTAGAACACATCATCCCCAGGGCCTTTGCATGGTCCCTTCCCTCTTTCTAACTCCTTAACTACTTTCAAATCTTTGCTCAGATGTTATTTCTTTAGAGATCTTTCATGGCCACGGTACTCAGGATTTCAGCTTCTTCTGACATCACTCCCAGGCCCCACCCCCCACCCATGTCCCTGCTTCCTTAGGCGAGCACTCTACCACTGACTTACATCCCCCCAGCCTGTCTGCGCTGGTTAATTTTATGTCAGCTTGACACACACTATAGCCTCGGAGAGGAGGACACCTCACTAGAGAAAATGCCTCTGTCAGACTGAGTTATAGGCAAGCCTGTAGACTATTTTCTTACTTAGTGATGGATGTGGGAGGGCCTAGCACAGGAGGGTGGTTCCATCCCTGGGCTGGTGATCCTGGGTTCTATAAAAAAGCAGGCTGAGCAAGCCATGAAGAGCAAGCCAGTGAGCAGTACCCTTCCATGGCCCCTGTGTCAGCTCTTGCCCTGTTTGAGTCGTTGTCCTGACTTCCTTCAGTGATGCACTAAGATGTGGAAGTGTAAGCCAAATAAACCCTTTCCTTCAAGTTGCTTTTGGTCATGGTGTTTCTATCACAGCAAAAGCAGCCCTGACAAGGACACCGCTGTCCTGTGGTTCTCTGCACTCACCTCCTCCCGAACTATTAAAGGCTTCCTTTAACTTTGTACCTTCTATGATTTACTTTTACGTTTTTATGAAAAAAATTATTTTACTTTTAGTTATGTGTATGTGTGGGTAATGGGCACATAACTGTAGGTATCCATGGACGCCAGAAGAGGGCATCAGATCTTCAGGAGCTGGAATTACAGGCAGTTGTGAGCCCCCTGCTGCAGGTGCTAGAAACTAAGCTTGGGTCCTCTGCAAGAGTAGTATGCACATTTAACTGCTGAGCCGTCTCTCCAGCCAAACATGATAGGTCTTTTCTTTCTTTTTTCATTTTTAAACCTACAACTTAAGATTGAAAGAAAAAAAAATTTTTTTTTTTGTTTCATTTTGTTTTGTTGTTTTGTTTGAGACATGGCTTCAGTGTGAGACACTGGCTGGCCTAGAACTCACTGTGTAGATTGTAACAGCCTCAATCTCAGAGATCTGCCTACTTCTTCCTCCCCAGTGCTGGTGTGACAGGTGTGCACCATCACGCCGGGCACACATATATGCAAGGATACTTGTCTGCACCCTCTCCTCATTGCTCCCATTGCCCAAGCCAGCACCAAGCAGGCAGAGATGCTCAAGCAACAAATGAATGGATGGCTTTGACATGGGCGAATTGTGGAATAGAGCGCTGCCGAGTCCTAGGAGCACAACGGGGTCAGAAAGTGAAGTCAGTCCGTATAGATGAGGCTATTTCTACCAAGTTGCTTGTCCCCGCCCCCAACCCATCCCAAAAAGAACAAAACAATGAAAAGCAGGGACTTCTGTTTACATTACAACCATGGAACACTCAGGTGTGGTCCTATGTCCAGCTATTCCAGAATCCTCAGGTAGATTCACTAGACATGAGCCAGCCCTACCATGATCTTGAGCTACTGAGAGGGGTATTGGCTGTGGTCAGCACTGTCAATTAAGGTGTGAGAAACTGAAAAGTATGTCTACCAAAGTTTTAGTCACGTCAAGGGCTAGCCCAGCTGTGTTGTCTCAGAAACTTCCACACCAAGGCAGATACTTGCTTTTCCCAGGGCGGGTGGTGGTTCTCAGGTGTCCTCTCAGTCTCTTGTCTGTGGTTTGCACTCCATTTACCATTATTCACCTGCCAAGCCTTCCTCTGAACTGGGCACTGGGCACCCTGCCCATCGAGTGCAGCTCCTGCCTCTCTCGATGGTTGAGCCATCCTCCTGAGTTCCCCTGCTGAGAGAGCTTTTCCCTACAGGCCAGGCCAGCACTCTGAGACTAATTTGCTTCCCAGACCACTCCTCTGACAGATACCAGCATGCAGTGGTGTGTTGGGGAGGAGAGGTGGGTACCTTTTATGGCTTCACAGGCACTGTCAAGGTCCTCTGTGTTTCTAAACAGATAGGATATTAGGCCTGCCCTGAGTCTCTCCAGAATCAAGGCAATGACCCTTTGGAGAAAAAAAAGTTTGACTTTCAAATCAACAACCAATAGCAACACATAGTCCTAATACCCTTAAACAAACACTAGGAAAAAAATGTTCCCACTCTTCGAGCAAGTCACTTGACTGTCCCTGTGGGTTTGGGACTGGGTGGCTAAAAACCTAGGTATGGTTTAGGAAGGAGTAGGAACAAACATTCCTCAGAAGCACCAGGAAGCTCAAAAACTGGGCTGAGACCCTCTAGGAACCAGGGCAGGGTGGGATAGACGAGACAAATTCTCAGAGAGCTGGGTCACACACTCAGGTGAAGCCCCCTGAGGAACTAGGTCTGACCACAGGCTAACACGACCCTGTCTTTCTAATAGGCAAGAGCTCTGAATCCACATGATTTCCTCAAAGTGTCTCCAGTAGCCCCCCCCCCCCCCCCCCCCCCCCCCCCCCCCCCCCAATGCATTCATTCTCAGGCTTTTTCTCTCAAACTGAGCATCCCCAGACAGGCTACAGGCTGGGCCCTTCAGCTACCAAGTCCTCAGACAACACCCATTTGTCCTTGGTAAACTTTGTAGAAGCTATTATACCCACCTTCCATGAGATGAGGGATGAAGTGCTGAAGAGAATGGAAGAGGCTGTAGAGCCAACAGATGGAGGCATAGAAGGCCAGATACCTTCTTGGCTCCTGCCTGTGGTTGAAGAGGCTAGGCTACAGGCTCCTGGAGCCATCCTCTGCACTTTGAGCCTTCTGCAACATAGGGGCTGGGGGCTGGGGGCTGGGGGCTGAGGGGCAGGGCAGGGGTCCCTTTTGTGACTAATAACCCAATCATGGAAAATGACAGTTTCCTGAGCCACTCTACCAGAGGTGGCCACAGAACTCTTTATGATGTGGCCAAAAACTCCTCCTGCCACCACAGCCCTAGAAAATGGGTCAAAGACATCTTCTATGGAACTCTCAAGGCAGTGGGATGGGGGTTGGGGGGGGGAGTTGCTCACACCATCTACTCCTGTGTCACCAACCTGCAAACACTGGAGCTGTTTTGACAACAAAGTCATGTTCCCTGCTGTGAGCTCAGCCTTGACTCACAGTCCTCCGTCAGTCATCAGTCCTCCCCTGCTTGCTCCTCCTTGGGGGAATGATTAGCTATGGAAGTCACAAAGGCTGTCTGGAGCTTGTCTCTGGAAATGTGTCCATAGTGTCTCTAAGGTCTGCAGGAGTATCTAATCCTCATAAGATGCTTACAAGTGGCTGAGGACTATGTTGGCCTAAATATTTGTCATCTAAGATGGCATACTGTTTCTTTCTGCGTGCGTATGTGTGTGTTCACTGGTGGGTGTGCATGTGTATGTACAGGTGCACATGCGTGCGCGTGTATGGCATGTGTGTGTATGGTATGGGTCAGCAGGTAGAGCAGTGCTTCTCAACCTTCCTAAAGCTGAGACCCTTTAACACAGCTCCTCGTGCTGTGGAGATCCCCAACTGTAAGATTATTTTTGTTGCCACTTCATAACTGTAATGTTGTGAATATCATGAATCATTCGTAATAGAAATATTTTTGGAGACAGGGGTTTGCCAAAGACCCGCAGGTTGAGAACCACTGAGGTAGAGTATAGGTGTTCCTCATCAAGGTGCTGTCCGCCTTGTTTGTGTCTCCCTGTCTGGAACTCACCTATTAGGCTGTCATCCCCCCAGTGCTGGAGAAGGGAAGTGCATATGACAGTGCATATGACAGCACTTCCGGCTTATCTTCACGTGGGTTCTGGGAATCGAACTCAAGTCCTCACGCTTTATCACTTTAGCCGCTGAGCCACCTCAGGTTTTTGGCACTAGGCAGCAGCTGATGGTTGGCTGCTAGATCCAATGCTTACGGCACTTTCCCCCTGAATGTCAGGCATCCCATTGGCAGCATGGTATGGTACATCTTGCGCCTCGTCTGCATTAAGTGCTGGGATGAACTGTGGGCCCTGGGCCACCTCTCCCAGCAAGTGGAGGTTCAGCTGCTTCCCAGATATTGGACACGGCCTTCTGTTGCAAGGGCTGTGGTGGAAGCCGTAGGGATGAGATTGAATTAGATTTGAAGCTCAGGTTTGTGCTGACCATAGAGGACCTGTGTGGAGGTGAGCAAGGAGACCCTGCTTTCAGGCAGTGGTAGAGACAGAAAGTGCTTAGCTCTAAGAGCTCCAGCCAGTGAAGGCTCAATACCAACATTTCTCCTGCAAACAGGGATGGGATCTTCAGTGTAAAAGCTCAGGATGGGTTGACCTAAATGCCGGTCGCCCAAGGTGACATTTCCTTTGGTCCAGAAGCCTCATCTGATCTCTGGCTATGGCTGGGTAAGGGCTGATGGCCGTGTCCTGGCAGGACCCCAAGAAGCCTCTAGTCAGTCTTTAGTAAGAGGTCCTGTGTCTGTCTGGCATAGTGCCGGGCTTTTGCTGACTCATAGAACTCTGCCTGGAGCCCAACGTCCAAAACAATGATTCAGACAGCCCGGAATCCAGGGAAAACCAGCTTCGCTTTCCACCAGAGTGACCAGCTCAGCTGGGCATGAGCTCACCAGCCAGACAGTGACAGGGGCAATGGGGAAACTGCCCATCCTTTATAGGCAAGAAGAAAAAGAGGCTTGAGTTTTGAGCTTAAACATTCTTTGAAAACCCCGTATCAACCCATCTAAAATTAGCTTTCGGCATCTAAATCACTTCCTGTTACAGAAACCACAGGCCCAATATTTCAGTCACCACTCTGCCTGCTAAAAGAGAGTAGGAGCCAGTGATGTATTGGTGCTGCACACCAAACACTGTAATGGTTCAAAGGAGACATGGAAATTGGGAGCCCTTCTCCCTCACAGCAAGGTCCATGTAGGCTACTGCTGCAGCAACAGGGTACAAACATGCATGTGCACAACACGCATGCACGCACAGCCAGACTCACATATTTATGGGCATGGACCAGAGCCTTCTCCATTTCTCCAGAAGGACTCCTACAGGGATGTTCTCAGCACACCTCTACTGTAGCTCTTGTCTTTTATTTGTGAGACAGGTCTCTCTATAGTCCCCTGGCCATCCTGGAACCAACTATATAGACCAGGCTGACCTCGAAATCACAGACGCCTGCCTGCCTCTGCCTCCCGAGTTCAGGTATTAAAGATGTGTGCCACCAAGCCCAGCTGCTGTGGCTCTTCTAAACACAGGATGCCTGAAGAAAGGAAGGCAGGTGTCTGGCCTGTTTGCGGTACCTATAGTCTGTCCTGACTTCTCTTAAAGGTTCTGTCTAACAGGCTACAAAGAAGTAAGGTTAGCTCTGTGCTTAGGGCCTGGTCCAAGTCTTTGTTTCAGCCACTGCCAAATGTTTCCTGGGTAGGGGAAGCCAGGTGGGAAGTGGGCTAGAGATGTAAAGCAAGTCAGAGGCCACTTCTGCATGCAAGGAGCTAAAGTGGAGGCCATCGTTTGAATCTCAAAACTCCCCAGAAACCTCTGTTATCCATCCCTCAGGCTCCAGGTCTGGACTGCAGGAGCCAGCAGCTGTGACAGGTGAGTAGCACAGCCACGCAGGGGAAGCTGAAATGTGTCCCAAACCTGGTGAGCCTCAGTCAATGCCGTGCGAACTATGAGGGAAACTGGGTATACACCTGACTGTCTGATAAACTTTGCTGCTATTCTAGGACGCTTAGCAGTGATGCCCAGTGTACAGAAGTTTCTCAGAAGATGCCTATGAGGAAAAAACCAGAAACGGAAAACTGGATGATGTCAGGCCTGAGTAACTACCAGCTCCCAACCTGGACACAGAAAGCAGAGTGTCCCTGAGCAGGGCCTCTACAGTGGGGCTGTTGGGATGACAGGCACCTGCCTGCTCCCATAGGAATGTTCCAACTGGGTGGCCTTGGTGGCTTCATCTTGCAAGTACAATGGCTGGCCTCGGTGAAATCACCTTCAGAGTGACAGAGGCCTGGCATCAAATGGGAGTCTTCCCATAATGATGACAGAAGCGTGCCCATTATGCCCCTCGGTGCTCTATGGTAACTGGGATGCCAGGTGATCGTGCATACTCTCATGAGCATGGCTTATGCCATTTCCTAAATATTTCAGGTTACCAGGAAGAGAAATCTAATTGAACACTCACAAGGCCTCAACTTGGGGAACTAGGGATTCACAGGCCTCCACATTTGAGTATGCTTGGCTAGAAGTAATGGAGAACTTTCATCGGAGGATGTGAAGGGTTAGGGAGACTCCAGAGCTCCTCACAAGCTGTTGGGGTGACTGTACGGTTAACGAAGTAAGTGGGAGCAACCAGCACTGGGATAGCTCTTCTCTGGGTCAACAAGGCTAAAATTGGGGTCTTCTAGAGAGCTGAAATGCCTGTCCTGGGGTATCAGCATCCTTCCACAGAACAGACTATTTCCACATGCCTCCTTTAAGTTAGGCCCTAACTAGTCACTGAGGCTCCAATGAAAGATAACTGTGTCCCTCTATATTCATATGTCCCACTGAAGACAAGTAAGTAGAAGGGTTTATTGTTGTTGTAGTGGCGGCAGTGGTAGTGGTTGTGGTGGTTGTTGTTGTTTAATAGGATTTCAAGTAGCTCAGGCTGACCTCAAACTCACTACGTAGCTTCAGACAACTTTGAACTTCTGATCTTCATGCCTCCATCTCTAAAGTGCTGAGATTACAGAGGTGTGTGTCACCATACCCAGTTTATATGGTTTCGGGGATTGAACCTGAGGCTTTGTGCATGCTGAGCAAGAACTCTCACCAACTGAGCTACATCCCCAACCCCTTAAGACAGATAATTACAATACAATACCAAATTGTAAGTACAAAACCAGAGAGGTCATAGGGAGAGATGGGGAGATGGGGATTGCATAGAGAATGTACATGCAAGCCGGCCTAGGGGCAGGTTACAGTTCTGGGTAGACTGTGATACAACTCAGCAGGAATAAAGTATCACTGAGCTAAGTGAAGAGATCAAGAGATTATGGCCAACTGGTTGTAGATCTAGAGTTCAGTGAAATTTGACTATGGAAAATCTTCTAGTGTCATTTCCTACAGTAGCAGAGAGATTTTTAAACGATACCAGCAACCAAGGCAACTACTCATTCGGAAAACACTGAATATTGCTGTTGGGTTTTAGATAGGGTCGAGTGACTTGAGGGAACAGAGGTGGGCTACTGGGGAATGAGGAGTCTATTAGAAGAGATAATAATGCCGTGGACAGACAGAAAGAGGGGCAACAGTATAGTGGGGGCTCCGAGGAGTATTTAGACCCTGGCACCAGAGACAGGCAGCATGGTGGAGTCTCTGAAGAGATTCGGAGCCCACACAGCAGAGGAGAGAACCTCTTCTTATCCATTCTGAGGATTGGAGAAGGTTCACAGCAAAAGCCTATAGATAGCCAGGCTCTCTGATTCCCTGGCAGGAGGCAGTGAAGTGGTGGTGGTGGTGGTGGGGGGAGCAGGATGTAGTACCCCTTCCATGTAAACTCACTACCCAGGGGAGAGGGCCTGGCACCAGCAAAAGGACTCACAATATCTCAGGAGATGCCTGGATGTATCTGTGAGAGGCCTGTACGAAGGCTGGATTCTAAATACATTCTTACAATTAAGACTGTGATAGATCTTAGAGCTCCAGGATTACATCGGCAAGCTACAGGGATGTAGTCAATAGTGCAGCCTTAGAACAGTGCCAACCAGGGTGAGGCAACACTGGTTATCAGCACTGTTGTTCAAGTGTGACTAGTAGGGTCTCCACCCTTGCGTTAAGATATGAAAAGTAGGGCTGGAGAGATGGCTCAGCGGTTAAGAGCACTGACTGCTCTTGCAGAGGTCCTGAGTTCAATTCCCGGCAACCACATGGTGGCTCACAATCATCTGTAATGGGATCCGATGTCCTCTTCTTGTGTGTCTGAAGATAGCTACAGTGTACTCGCATACATAAAAAATAAAAATAAATCTTAAAAAAAAGATATGAAAAATAAGTATAGAATATTAAAAGCAAATTTTTATTTTAGATCACTGGTTCTGAACCTGTGTGTCATGACCTCTATAGGGGGGGTGGAATGGCCCTTCCACAGGGGTCACATAGCAGATATCCTGTATATCAAATATTTACATTATGATTCACAACATTAGCAAAATTACAGTTATAAAGTAGCAACAAATATGATTTTATGGTTGAGGCTACCACAACATGAGGAACTGTATTAAAGGGTTACAGCATTAGGAAGCTTGAGATCTCTGTTTTAGATGAACTGAAGGGAATTACTTCATCTTTTATGTGAAACCAGCTAATCCCACAACAACCTTATAAAATAAATATTAGTGTCAAACCTAATTCTCAGATGAGAAAAATGACTAATAAAGATGGTTGAAAAATAGAAGAAATAATTTTTAAAAGTTTGAATGTTTGGCTAGGAAATGGCAGAACTAGATTTCAACCTTGGTGGGTGTCTGACTTCAGTCTATGCTGGTTAACATGGTATCACTTTGCCCCCTAGCAGCAGGAGACTATATATGAATTCCAGATATAAAATCAACAAACCAAACATTGGAGTCTTCTCATATACACAGATGATTTCCCTTCTGAGCATCCTAAATCCCAATTCTATCAAAATCAAGATCTGCATAGGATTTCTCACAGAGCTAGACAGCCTAACTGTGAAATTCATATTAAATAATCCCTCATTTGGGGAGATGAAGGTAGAAGATTCAGCCTATATTATGTCAAACTATGAAGGACTCTCAACACCATAGTACTGATGCTGATGTAAACACTGAAGCCCATAGGTCAGAATGAGAATCCAGAAGAACCACGTATTATCAAGTCACAGCTGCAGGTCAGGGAGGAATGGTGACTGCAATGCTATCTCATTCAGTCTTCATTAGTGGTACCAGGCTTACCCCAATGTGGTTAATAATTAGGAGTACAATGATAGTCATGCACTTCTTACACAACGAGGATGAAGATGCAGGTAGGCATAGCACCTCATTGCCATTCTTCCTCTCTCATAAGAACACTCCACCTTTGAATGATTTGGGCAGCTTATGTAGAATGAGGTATCCATCAGAAAAGCCCCAGATTCCAATACGTGTTACCTTCTACAGTCTAGTTCACAGGAACAGGAGAAACAGTGTTCTGCTCTTGACAATGCCACACCGCATAGGCCCAATGTGAATTCTAGGACCTGAAAATGTCTGTTGCCAGTTGTGATGTTAGCTTTAACAGTCAATGTGACACAACCTAGAATAACCTAGAATTAACTCAGAAGACAGTCTCAAAGGACTGTGTACTTGCTTGGCCTGTGGGCATCTCCCTAAGAAACAATACTGATTACATTCATTGATACGGGATGACCCAGCCCACTGTGGGTG
Organism: Montemys delectorum; assembly: GCA_019843815.1. NCBI lineage: Eukaryota > Metazoa > Chordata > Mammalia > Rodentia > Muridae > Montemys > Montemys delectorum. The sequence continues at coordinate 22,397 of JADRCD010199977.1, forward strand.
TCACCATTCCCAAGGCTGAGGTTCCTGAACTGCATAAGAGTGAAGAAATGGAGCTGAGCACAAGCAGGTAAGTGAGCACGCATGGACTCATCCTCTCTCTGCTCTTGACTATGGATGTCTGGTGACTACTCTCAGGTTCTTGCTGTTGTGACTTCCCTGGAGTGACGACTACAGTTGTGGGCTGAATAAACCCTTTCTCTCTGTAAGTTACTTTTTGTTGGGGTATTTTATCATGGCAGCAGAAATAAAAGTAGGACACTGAGAATATCAGCAGTTTATTCTAGCTGTATAGTCTTAGAGAGTCTTCTGTCTATGCACACTCTCCTTCAGTAAGCAGGCCTACTAGAACCTACTGTAGGGGCATTTCATATCATTGTGAAGTAGATGAAGCTTTCAATAAATAATATGAAGACAGTTGTTCATTAAGTTGCTTAGGAAGTAACAGAAAAATTCAACTCAAATTGACTTAAGATATATAGCAAATCTTATCAGCTTTCGTAAATGACAATGTCCAAAACAGGTTAGATGTCAGAACAAAGCTGACTACAGAATAGCCAGTGGGAGGAGATAGAAATGGGAGTCCTCTGTTGAGTCAAAGGCAAAAAGCAACAGAGGCCTTGACAAGTTCAGCCCTGGAGGGGGGGGCAGTGCCCAAGATGTATCTCCCATCATAGTGGCACTCCACTCCTAAAGCATTCTGTCCAAGCTTTGAGACTGCCCCCCACTGTCTTTGAGCCATGGCTGGGAACAGAAGGCTAGGGTAACACAGGGACAGAAAAAGGCATGAACAGGAGTTGATACAGAACAGGAAATGGAAAGAGCCAGAACTTTGTGTCTGTTCACATGCATGGGGACAGCTAAGGGTGGAATCATCACTTTTCCCTTTCTCTAATGAGGAGCAAAATGTCTTCTACCACAGATGTACCAGCCCGAATTCCCTTCAGTTAGCCAAGTTAGAAAGGAAAGAGCATGCCCATCTGCCAGGGCCAAAAAAGTCATTCTTTCCATGGAAAGATACCAAAGGCACCCAAGGAAGAGGGTGACCTTCTAGACCATGGTCCAAAGACCTGGAGAAGACAGCTAGAGATGCTGCAGCCTTACCTGCAGGAAATGGAATGCTGGGGGTGGTGTGGTTCAGAAAAATACCCTTTGGTTTCTATTGATCCACTTGTAAGTTTACCAAGAAAGTTTAGCCCAGCACGGCACCCTTGTCTCTCTCCACCCACTCTGCAGTGACTTCAAAGGAAACTTGTGGGGATTAAAGTGCTCCATCCCAGGAGGGGAGACGAGAAGGAAATCTCCCTTGAGGTTAAGGTGTGAGCTGTGCGCCCGGAAGACCTTTCAGTGCTGAGACTTCCTGTGTCCACCTCCAGAGCCTCTCAGAGACCAGAAGAAGGTAATGAGTTCACTAGACTCTTCACAGGAAGGCAAGTTTTCTACATCATTTTACAGCCGAGTGGACTGCCATCAACAGGGTAGGCATGCAAATGGATTTGCTATTTAATTTATTTATGCCAGAACACAGGACTCACTTTGAAAGGGAGAGTGACCAGGGATAGGGACAATGATACAGATCACTAAACACCCCCACCCTACTCCTAGCCCCACTCACCCCTACCCCGCCCCAAGTTCCACCCTAACCCCCTACCCCTATCCCAGACTTACCCCACACACACACACACCAGTAGTCCCGTCTTAGGGACCTCCATTCAGGCAAAACCAATTTCGATGGCTTTGAGGAGGAAAAGTTTCAATATGGACCAAAATGAAGCAAAGTTGGAGATTTTATTAGGAGATATTTTTGATGCAGAGGTTACTAAAGAGGTGATTGGGGAGGGTGGGTGGGGAATGAACCTTACTCAAGTATAGGTATGAGTTTATCCAGGGAGTTACACTTAGATGTCTCTACAGTGGGAACCAGGTGGCTCTCAACTCTTATCTCTAAAGGGTAGTAAGAAATAGGACCATGAAAAGCAGACCACGGGATGATGGTGCTGGGCGAAGTACCATGAAATAAGCTCTTTGGCACATAGGTCCTCTTGCACACGTGATGTATAAGGCAAAGCCTAGGGAAGTCATGACAGGGTGCATGTAGAGGACTCTAGGTGAATTCTGCATTTTCATTCTAGTCAGTGAAAAGGCCTGCTGTGTGCAGTGTCTTCAGTGGATTCTGGGTGAAACCTGTGTTTTCATTCCAGTCAATGAGAAATCCCAATTGTGCACTGTGTCATCACAAGACCTTTTGCCAGAACACAGTGCATAGTGTTGTTAGGAAGGCAACCTTGACTGTCTAACCATTAAGCCCTGTCGCAAAGTGGTTCTTCAGACAATGTGGAAAGCCTTACCAGTGATTCTCCTGTAGGTCTCGACCCCTTTGGGGGACTGCCTATCAGGTACTCTATATAGCAGATATTTACATTACAATTCATACCAGTAGCAAATTACAGTCATGAAGTAGCAACAAAACAAGTTTATGGTTGGAGGTCACCACAACAGGAGGAACTGTATTAAAGGGTCACAGCATTAGGAAGGTTGAGACCCATTGTCTTAGATGCCGAGTGAGCCTACATCTCCTTTTCCATCTACCCCTGAAGGCATGAAGTGACACTACTCTCTTATAACTGTTTCTCAAGGACAATCTCCACAAAACATGTGTTAGGAATTTTCCCTCAGAATCTGTCCTGTAGGCCCTCAAGTAAGAGTCTAGGATGCAGAATTCCCCCTTCGTCCTTACTTTATACAGAATACTAGCTTAGACTAGAGTAGCAAGGAGCAAATGACCTCATTCCTGCGTTGAGAATGGAATAAATCAAAAGCCACTCCAGGGAATACCCCAGGAGGCTGACCCAGATGGAGGAAGGAGAAAATAAATAGGGAAAAGGTAGACAAAACTAAGGAGAGTCAACAGGATACGTCTTATCTCCTACCATTGGAAGTGTTCCAATATGGCTTCCTGGAGCAGCTCTAACCACTGATCTCCCAAATCAAATGCCTCCGACACTTTACTGCATCCCTGCAGCCATGGTAAAGGTGCAAATCCTAGGTGTGGCAACCAAGTCCACATTCACATCCCACCTGCTCTGTGCCCTGCCTGCCCTCACCATCCAAACAGCTTCTTTCATCCCTGTCACATACATAAGGCTGAATAGGAGCCCTGCTACTGGAGTTTTTCAGTGGAGCTTAAGCCCTGGTACCCCTAACAAGCCAGGCTTAGCTATATATTCTCAGTTTGCTCATTAAAAGAAATAAGCAATACTGAAAAGGCAGAGGAAAGAATGCATTTGGTGGAGCTGTGCTGCGAAGATGAACTGATGGAGAGGCACAACAATATCCATCCTATCCCCAGCATCCTAACACGGGGCTTAGGTTTAAATAGAGAACCAGAAACAAGCATAACTAAGGTCAAAATATGGCCTTTCCCACCATTTCCCTTGGCTCTAGCCTGTGTTACAAAGCAGTCTGACAAGCCAGAGCCACATAAAGTGAAGGCGACTTCCTCTTTGGCATGTGTCATGGTTTGTATATGCTCGGCCCAAGGAGTGTCACTATGAGAAGGTGTGGCCCTGTTGGAGTATGTGTGTCATTGTGGGTATGGGCTATAAGAAGCTCATCCTAGCTGCCTGGAAGCCAGCATTCTGCTAGCAGCCTTCAGATGAAGATGTAGAACTCTCAGGTCCTCCTGCACCATACCTGCCTGGATGCTGCCAAGCTCCCTTCTCGACGATATTAGACTGAACCTCTGAACCTGGAAGCCAGCCCCAATTAAATGCTGTCCTTATAAGACTTGCCTTGGTCATGGTGTCTGTTCACAGCAGTAAAACCCTAACTAAGACAGCACAGCACTAGGCTTCAGCTTTACCCTCCTTGAGCATGACATCCCTGGGAAGTTTTTATTCTCTGGGACAGTTTCAGTACTCCGATAGTACAAGTGTCTCTCTTCAAGCCAGGATGGCCACACCTCTACACCACCTGTCTGTCTCTTCCTCACTTCTCCAACCTTAGCGACATCCCTCCTTCTCCCAGTTCCTTCAGGGCCCATTAGGGTTAACAGGGTTAAAAGATTATTGCTCCTGCTTCAGATATAGCCAGATTGGTCTCCAATCCCTCTGACCCTCTACACTCGGGAATATCCCTTTGCTGAAAGGGACTGTGGTGGTTTGGATAGGTTTGGCCCCCATAGACTCGTGTTTGGATGCTTGGCCCACAGGGGGTGGCACTATTGGGAGGTGTGGCCTTGTTGGAGTGGGTGAGTCACTGTGGTGCTGTGCTTTGAGGTCTTGTACATAAGCTGACGCTACACTCAGTGCAGAAGATAGTTTTCTCGAGGCTGCCTTTGGATCAAGACATAGAACTCTTGGCCCCTCCTGTTATGATGCTAATGGACTAAATCTCTAAAACTGTAAGCCAGCCCAAATTAAATGTTTCACTTTATAAGAGTTGCTATGGTCATGGTGTCTCTTCACAGCAAAGAAACCCTAACTAAGACAGGGACAATGCCTGTATTATTCCTGGTCCAACCCCATCCTGTTCTGTAATGGTCTTATCTAACTCAGAAGCATATGTGCATTCAGGAACAGAATTAATCTGTGACAAAACCTAAATGAGAACTGGTCACTCTCAGGCCTCTCTCTGCAATAAAAACCAAGCCAACCAAAAATTGTACTATTCAAAAGGAGGGGGAATAAGTTTTCTGATGTGTTTCAGAGGAACGGAACAACATAACCAGAGGGGGAATACAAAGAAAATGGCTTAATTGTAAAAGTATACTTTTAAAATATTAACAGAAACAATGAATGTAATACCATATAATACAGGAAGTAAAAAGAACGAATTAGTGAGAAAAACTGGAGAGTAAATTTTCTAACTAATTGAAGAAAAATCATAAAAACAAGAAATGAAGTACTGGAAGAAGTTAGATAAGTAAGGTATATGACAGGTGTGCTGGAAGAGAGCTTTCTGCATCGGCGTGAGGACCTGCGTTTGAGTCCCCAGTACTTACACAGCTGCTAAACATGGTGTGCACCTATAATCCCAGGCAGGGAAGACAGAGCTGGAAGGATTCTTGGGGCTCACTGGACAGTTTGCCTTGCCAATTTGGTGAAATTGTCTCAAATATAATGTAGGTGGTGTGGGTAAGGTGGGAGACACCCAGATGCTCTCTGGCCAGCCAGCCGGCTGCCCGGCACCACTACAATAAGCAAGTGTGTGGTGGGGAAATGAGAGAGAAAGAGAAGTATATTGGTTTGTACACTGTGAAGGAGGAGGTAGAAATAGCTTGCTGTGAGTAGCCTGTGCTGCCCCAATGATGTTTGGACCCACGCTGCTGCTGAGGGCTATGTCTGGGTCTATGGCACTGCTGGAGCAGGGGTCTGTGTTGATATCTGTGGCCCATGTTACTACCAAAGGCCATGCCATGCTACCACCAAAAGCCTGTGGTTTGGGTTGCTGCCTAGAGCCTTGTTGATGGCATGTGGGGAAGCTGGCCCTGCCTCTCTTAAGCTGCAGCACTTGAGGGGGTGGGGGCTACCTGCCTCAGGTAGGTGACAGGGTGTGGAAGAGCTGGCTGGCTGACTAACCCAGCTGCCAATCAGGCCCAGATCCAGAGTTTTCAGTTGGCCCATCCCAACATTCATCCCATCTATGACCTGCTGAAGCACATGAAGGGATCAACTTCAAAACTTCAAAACTACAGGATCTCCATGACATAGGGCAACAACAGGAATATCCAAGAGGAGTCCTAGTAAGGATTTGGTATTGATGGTGTAGCAGAAGCTGAGGCCTAGAACCAGATCAATGACTCATTGAAATGAACATTTGCAAGTAAAGCTGTTTGGACAAAAGGGTACACTGTGGGACACATTGTGACACATCACAGTTTCCATAGAGAGACAGATTTTTGTTTGTTTGTTTGTTTGAATTTTCATTTCTGTTTTCTATTGAGGGGGAGGTTGCAAGGGCGGAAGACAGATATGGAGGGACTGGGAATGGGGTACATGATGTGAAATTCACAAAGAATCAGTAAAGACGTAATAAAAAGATAAAATGATGATGAAGATGATGATGATGATATGTAGAGCAATTGAGAAAGACACCCAAAGTCTGCCTCTAGTTTCCACATTCACACACAATTTAAGCACATACCACACACACACATGTATACATACATGCAAATAATCAAGTAAATGCCTGAGATATGAAGAGCTATAAAGAACCTACAGATGTTAGGATATAGCTGTGAAGGGAGCCACAGAAGCCCAGAGTACGTGAATGTATGCTGTTGACATGGGCTTGGCCACCAAGTGCTGCAGACCCATGGAGGAATGCCAAGGTCTCCCCCACAACCTGGGATGAAGCTTCATGGAAAACTGAAAAGCCTTCCTCAGGCCCATGTGTGGATGTTGATAGTGTGTGCTGAAAATGACCACCACATCACTGCCCCCGCAAGTTTATAGCCTGAAGACCGCTTCCTAGAGAGACTGCTCATAAATATTAGCTAAACCCATCTCTTTGACCCAGCTGCATATCATAAACCCTGCCTCCTTGTTTATCTGTGTATATGCTGGTAAACCTGCTTCCTTGTTCAGCCATAAACAATAATCCCACTTTCCTGTCCAAGTCTATATAATAAACACAGTAAGCTTCCTGAGGTTTGTAGTTTCTCCATCCAGGAGCCCAGTCCTCCTGGAAGCTTTCTGTGTGTCCATCTGTTTGTTTGTTCTTCATTCACTCACTGCCATTAGTCAGGTCAAGTCCCTAGAGCCATTCAAGGATGTGGCATAGCTGTCGACTCACACGAGGTATTCACTCTCACTAAGTAAACAAATAACACAATAATATTTCATAAACACTTGTAAGGGTTAGTTTTAATTGTCAACTTGACACGATCTAGAATCATCTAGAAAGGGAGTCCCAATGAAGAATTATTTAAACTAGGTTGGCCTATGGGCAAGTCTGTGGAAGACTGCCTTGAATACAGTTATCAAGGTGGGAAGATCCAGCCCACTGTGGGCAGCACCATTCCCCAAGCAGAGGATCCTGGATTGTGTAAAACTGAGCTATAGAAGGCATGCTTTAATTCATTGTGTTCTGCTCTTGACTATGGATGTGATAAGACCAGTTGCTTCCAGTCACTGTGGCCTTGAGTCCTGTTCCCGTTCCCTCCCCCACAATGATGGACTGTAACCTGGAAATGTTGTTAGCCAAACGTGGTGCCCTTACTCCATTAAATTGCTTTTGTCATTGTATTTTATCACAACAACAAGAGATAAAAGTAAGACACAGGTCAAAGAGAAAACAGTAACCTAACAGGCAGTTTGGTGATGACGTTCTATTGCAAATGGGGGAGTCAGGGAAGAGTGCTGTGGAGGGAACTAGTGTGCTGAGTCCTGGATGAAAAGAAGGCAAAACATGAGAAGTCCTCTAAGGAGGAAGGCTAAGTAGTCATCAGCAAAGAGGAAGAAAGTTAAGGAAAAGAAATAAGGTCAGGATGACCACAATAAGGCAGGAGGGTAGGGCAGAGTGAGATGCAGAATGCCTATGAGATTAGCATATGAAAGAAATTAATTTGCATAAACAAGAGAAACCTCTTAAAGGCCTACTGGTAACAGAAAGGATGTGCCTGGGGAAAGCCCACTGTGTACAAATGCACGAGATAGC
>JADRCD010199978.1:0-14670 GCA_019843815.1 Montemys delectorum
CAAAATTGAGAGCTGGGGGATGGGGGGTGGGGCACAAGCACCATGGCCAGTGTATGTGGCAGGACATCAGACTGCTGTGTGGAGGCTGCTCTCCTTCCACCTTTTACTTGGGTTCCTGAAGTGGCCAGGCTTGCCCAGCAAGCACCTTTACCTGCTGAGCCAGCTTTCTGGCACAACATCGTGTATTGGATGAGTTATGAAACCTGGAACTTTAATATAACTCACTAGAAGCCGGGCAATGGTGTGCACGCCTTTAATCCTAGCACTTGGGAGGCAGAGGCAGGAGGATTTCTGAGTTCGAGGCCAGCCTGGTCTACAAAGTGAGCTCCAGGACAGCCAGGGCTACTCAGAGAAACCCTGTATATAATAATATAACTCACTAGAATATTACAGTTGAGGTGTGGTGGCCCACGCATGTAACCCCAACATTGAGGGCCAGGAGGCCAGGTGATGACTTTGAGGCTAGCTGGGCTATGCAGCAAGTTCAAGGCCGTCCAGGGCTGGAGAGGGAAGCCTTAGCTTTAGAAACTAGCACCCTAGGCAGGCAGCATGTGGCACGCCTTTAATTCCAGCACTTGGGAGCCACTTGTCTGGAGCTCAAGGCTAGCCTGGTGTAGGGTACAGGACAGCCAGAGTTACAAAGAGAAACCTTGTCTCCAAAAACAAAAAACAGACACCCCAACTCCACCCCCACAAATGAATTAGGGGAAGGAAGGAGAAAAATACAATTTATTTTACTAGAGTTGGCCTCAGGTTTCACATTCTCATTATTGGATAGCTATAAGGGATGCCCAGGAAATTTTAAAGATTCTCTTCATTTAAGTTTTTTTTTCTTTTTAATGATGCTGGTGGTCAAACCCAGACATCCTAGATAAGCCCTCTACCATGGAGGGTTTTTTGTTTTGTTTTGTTTTGTTTTTTTGGTTTTTCGAGACAGGGTTTCTCTGTGTAGCCCTGGCTGTCCTGGAACTCACTCTGTAGACCAGGCTGGCCTTGAATTCAGAAATCCGCCTGCCTCTGCCTCCCAAGTGCTGGGATTAAAGGCGTGCGCCACCACTGCCCGGCTACCATGGAGTTTTAACCCAGCCCACCGTGTGAACACGTACAGTGTGTATCAACTAACAACCACCTACTGTGTGCTCTCCTGGAACTGTCCACTTACTTACCAAGTGTGAGCAGGGTGAGGACCATGCTAGCGACCAGGGCGGCCAGGAGAGGCTGACTGCAGTACCGGGAGGACCTAGGCCTGAAAAGCAACCCACAGGCTCACCACAGAGTTCTCCAAGGCATGGGCACAGAGGCGTGGGCACGCCAGGAGCTCTCTCGTGCTCTCTCTGGCTCCTGGCAGCCCGATAGTGAGCATGATTAGTCAAAACTGGGGAACAATGCTTGTTTATTTTGTAATCTAATTTGATGGTTTTGGTAAAAAAAAAAAAAAATACTTTGTAGAGATTCCGACCGTTGTGAGTAAACAACTGCGCTATGCTGCGCGCGTACAGACCTGTGCTAGACCTGTGCTATGCATTTAGCACCAGCTCAGGCCTTCTCTCTTTATCCCTATGTCAATGGCTTCTCAGTTTTCAGATTTATGTAGAATCTCCACAGTTCTAAGAGCGAGCCTCTTTATTTTGGACAAGCAGGTTGTCTTTGCTTGGCTGCCTCGGTGATGGTTGTCTCTAGCTTGCAGACTAAGCTCCCACCGTGAATCTGAAGTTACACACCAGTTCAGAATCCAGCTGACTGAGTGTGCCTGCCTTGCCCTCAGCCCTGTAGACATTAGCTCACACTAGACCCCTGGGACTAGCCTCTAGGGGATTCATCGATTGAGTTATTGGTGGTGCCCTCACTGACTCCCATTTAATCGCCTCTTACACGGAAGGGAGTATTTGTTAAAACTTAAACTGAATCTGTCCGATTCTCTGCAACTTTTACGGCACTGAGGACACAAATGCAAAGGGGCGCACACAACTGCCATCAATAACAGGAACAGGAACAATGGGGCAGGCAGCAGCTAAGCATGGAACAGGAGTCCCAGAGAGCACCTGCACCGCTCCCACAGGTAAGGCCTGCCTGGCCTAAGACTTACCTTAACAGAACGTAGAACTGGAGGAGTAGGATGCTAATCCCACACAGGACCACCGTCACCTGGCTGCACGGACACAGGGAGGTACACCTTTAGGACTTCAAGGAACCAGGTTCAAATTCTGTCTTAGACTAAGCACAGGTGGATTGCTAGCTCCCTGCTTTCCAGTGAAGCGGCACCTGTCAATACCTCGGTAAAAAGCTAGTGGCTGCTATTAGTCAGCCCCAGCCTCGGACCAGGTGCCGCTGATAGCAGTTGGAGGTGATTTAGTTAATGTTATGAAACAACACACAAGTTACAATAAGAAGTATTAGCTCAAAGTAAGAATAAATAGAAAATACAAAGCTTAATCGTTGCAATTAAATAAATGTATGAGTATCTTACACACAATATCTTATTTAGTAGTCAAAAGCTCTATAAAGTGAGGAGTGTAGGCCTCCCTCCCTCTTACCTTTTTCCTTCTCTTTTTTCTTTTCTTTTCTTTTCTTTTTTTTTTTTTTTTCCAATAGGATCTCACTGCATATCCTTGGCTGATGAGAAACTCCCTATGTAGACAAGACTAGCCTCAAACTCACAAAGATCTGCCTGCTTTTGCCTTCTAAGTACTGGGATTAAAGACATGCAATATACATGCACCCATGCATGCATGTGCATGCACACACACATTGTTTAAGAGATCAGGTCTTAGGCCGGGCAGTGGTGGCGCACGCCTTTAATCCCAGCAGAGGCAGGTAGATTTCTGAGTTCGAGGCCAGCCTGGTCTACAGAGTGAGTTCCAGGACAGCCAGGGCTACACAGAGAAACCCTGTCTCGAAAAAACAAAACAAAACAAAACAAAAAAAAAAGAGACCAGGTCTTATGATATTCCTCAGGATGGCCTTGAACTCCTGGGCTACCGCAATCTTTCTGCCTCAACTTACCAAGCACTGGTACTAGAAACACATGTCACCAGGCCTGGGGTCCCCATGTTAAAAATGCAGAAGCCAAGGCTCAGAAAATCTTGAGTTGTTCAAGGACAGACAGCAGCAGTCAGTGATATACCTAGGATGGGAGCCCGCATCCTGCCCTTGCCCCCTGGCAGGTTGAACCACCCTGAGTGTGGACCCAGTTAGCCTGCAGACCAGATGGGAATCACTGCTAACTGCTGCCAACGCTTTCTAAATTCTTCTTTGTGTTGTGTCAGTGACCTATAAGCAAGACCTTCATCATAAAATACTAGTCCACCCCCCAGCCCGGCCGAATTCACCTCAGTTGTTTTATTAGTAGCACGTAGGGTTGAATGACTGTAGGATGTTCACGGAAACAATTACTGCACTTTCAGATGAGGTCCTAAAAGAATAGATGCCTTCAAAATCTACACTTTTGAAACACTTGAAGCATCATCAGAACAAGATATAGAAAGCTACCAGTTCAAAAGAAATAGCGGCGGTTGTGTGAGGTGGTCCGACCGGACCCGTCCTTTCACAGTGAGCCAATGTGGCTTTAGACTGGGCATCTGGAGATGGGAAAGAACTTCAGAGTCACAGCGCTCTTCAGTAGTTGGAGTCATGAGTTAATGCTTGCATCACAGTGTCTTTTACACTCAAAAGATGGGTGATTTAGAAGTAAATTTCAGGGGCTGGAGAGATGGCTCAGCGGTTAATAGCACTGCTCTTCCAGAGGTCCTGAGTTCAAATCCCAGCAACCACATGGTGGCTCACAACCATCTCTAATGGGATCCAATGCCCTCTTCTGGTGTGTCTGAAGACAGCTACAGTGTACTCATATACATAAAATATAATAATTCTTTTTTAAAAAAGTAAATTTCAGTTAAACTTGAAGACTGCCCCAGGAAGCAATGAACTTTTTGACATAAAGTGCTGGGGAGGGACACTTACAGCCTGAGCCTGTGCGACCTCGGCAGCCAGCAGTGCAGGTGATAGGCTGTGTGGATCAAACAAAAGTGAATCATGGCGGCACTTACAGCCTGAGCCGATGCAGCCAGCAGTGCCGGTGACAGGCTGTGTGGACCAAACAAGAGTGAATCACGGCGACACTGGTCCGGTAGCAGCGGTGGTCAGAACAGTTCTGAGATTCCACACCCATCCGTCACCTCCATGTTGGGACCAGGCACAATGTAGGAGCTCACTGTAACTTAATTCTGTTGCTTGGAGGGTTGAGAGCCTAGCTGAGGTGGCTGGATATCTGAGCCAGGTCACCAGTGTGACAAAAGACAAAGACTGCCCCCCGTACACTGAGAGATCAGCTTCCACCAGCCTCCTCATTCTCCAGGGATGGGAGGGAAGGGAACCTGAGCTCCGCAGGGCACAAGGTGGGGCTGGGTGCACTTTGTTCTCTCTCTGTTTCCAGACCCCAGGCAGTCTCTGGACCCCCTCCGCACCTTACCTCTGCCCTTCCTTGGGGCACAGCATCTAGAACCTGACTTGGGTGTGCCCAGGACTGGCATGGAGAGCTTGCTCAGAAGTCGGCAGGTACCCCAGTTTCCCTGAAGACTACGGTTCTGTGGAGATACTGCCTTGTAGAGACGGGGTCTCCTGCAGCCCAGGCTGCCCTTGAACTTAAGGTCCTTGTCGCTCCCAGCTCTGCATCAGGCCCTTTGTACGGGGAGTGGATAGAGGGAAGGCTGGAAGGGGAAGGGTTAGCATTAACTCATTGTAATGAGAAAGGAGAAGTGAGACCTCCAAACCATTACTGTTTAACCCCTCCTTTTCTTCTTTTGGGGTGGAGGGAAACACAACTGGGAATTGAATGTAGAGGACAGCTGCATGTGAGGCAAGCACTCCCAATGAGCTCTAGCTGCAACTCCTAATGCAGTGAACAATACCCTGAACATCAATGACTAATCTCAACTTCCTGTCCAGTTTCCCTGTGTCTTTCGTTGTTTGTATTTATTGGTTGGTGTGTATGTGAGCGTGTGGAAGCCTGTGGTCAATATCTGGTGTCATCCTCAATAGCTGTCCACCTTACCTTTTGAAGTGGGGTCTCACACAGAACTTAGAGCTTGCTAATTGAGCTAGACTGGCTACCTCTGCTTCCCCAGGGCTGGGGTTACAGGTCTACATTCCCAACTCAATGTGTGTGCATGTGCAAGAGTGGGGGGGCTGTATGTGCGTGCAAGCAGAAGCCTGAGATCAGTGTCTGGTGTCTTCCTTAACCCCTCCCCACCTTGTTCAGGGTCTCTCAGTGAACCTGGAGATATTGATTTGGAGAGACTGGCTGCCCAGAGATCCCTTGATATCCTCCGGTCTCTGCCTGCTCTGCCCAGTGCTTGGATTACAGACTCGTGCTCATTGTGCCTGGCTTTTTTATGTAGGTGCTGGAGGTGAAATTCAGGACCTCGTGATTGAGTGATTAACAAGTACTTTATTGTTTGATCCCAGCCCCTGTTGTTTTGGGAGGTTTGGGAAGATTTTTTTGAGATGAGATCTTAGTTGCTTGTTCAGGCTCCTCTCAGGTCCCTGCCTCACAGGCAGCTAGAACTCCAAGACTGTTTGGTTTGAGGGCCTCAGACACGCACAGATCCATTCCTGCTACCTGCCACAGTTTCTTCTCTTGTTTCTTCAAGAGCGATATGAGTTACTGTTTGCTTGTTTGTTTTGCTATGCAGGGAATTGAACACCTCATGTGTATTAGGCAAATGTCCTGTCACGTGGCTATATCCCCGGTTCTGTAAATTACTTTATTAAAATTTCATCACAAAACTCAAGTGACATCCATCAGTAAATACTCATTTCAGCTTGAGATTAAGAACAACTCATGAAAGCCGGGCAGTGGTGGCGCACGCCTTTAATCCCAGCACTTGGGAGGCAGAGGCAGTCGGCTTTCTGAGTTCAAGGCCAGCCTGGTCTACAGAGTGAGTTCCAGGACAGCCAGGGCTACACAGAGAAACCCTATCTCAAAAAACAAAATAAAATTTAAAAAAGAAAAAAAAAAAAAAGAACAACTCATGGGTTTGCTGAGCTACATTAGGTGCATCTGCTCTCTCCTGGGTTTGCCGTGGGAATGAGGATCTTGGCTGTGCTTGGCTGGCTTCTGATGGCCAGTCACATATTGAGAGGAAGTTGTCTTCTCAGCTGGGTACCAGCTGTCATCCCAGAGCAGTCTACCCTAGATGCAGCAGAAGATAGGGACATGGCTGCTAGCGTTTAGCTGTTGTCTGAGTGTTGCCTCAGAGTCCATGTGCTGAAAGCTTGGTGTCCAGTGTGGCTGTGCTGAGGAGATAGGTCCTTAAAGGAGAGGTGTCTAGTGGGAAGGAAGAAGGTCATGAGAGTGAATTGGGTCTCAGGAGAGCAGTTTTTTGTATTTTGTTTTTGTATTTCAAGGCAAGGTTTCTCTATGTAGCTGTTCCTGGCTGTCCTGGAACTCACTCTGTAGACCAGGCTGGCCTTGAACTCAGAAATCCCCCTGCCTCTGCCTCCCAAGTGCTGGGATCTTTAGTATGTTATTATATGTTAATATAAAAACAGAAACCACCTCTATGATAGATAGCTTTTAAGTGCTAGGCTCAAAACTAACACATTACCTTTTCTGCCATATTCTTTTGGACAATTCGAATCATAGGAAGAGAGCTGTGTATCTGGTTCCCTTCTGGAAGGAACTGCATACTTGTGGAAGCGAAGGGCAGGGGTGAGGGCAGGGGTGAAGCCCGTTTTGCAATTCATCTCAGTCAGTGAAGCCAAGTATTTGGCCACCTGTCTGCAGGAAGAGCCTGGTGACATCAAGAGATCTGTAAACGAACATGTGTCCTTTCCCCTTTGTAGACAACGTCAGTGTCAGAGGGTTTCGTGTAGGTCAGCAGCCCCACTGTCACCCCATGGACTCATCCAAGAAGACAGAGGTGGTTCTCCTGGCCTGCGGCTCTTTTAACCCAATCACCAACATGCATCTCAGGCTGTTCGAGCTGGCCAAGGACTATATGAATGCTACAGGTAGGAGCAGCGACCCAGCTAACTAAGACTGTCCGTGTGAATGCCTGATCCTGGACATAAGCGTGTTACCCTGCTTCCAGCTACAGGAACTTAGCCAGAAAAAGTTAATAGGACCAGAGAGGTGGCTCAGCAGGTAAGAATGCTTGTAGCAAAGAATGTTAACAGGAAGGTGTGAATAAGGCCAGGTGTGATGGTACATGTCCCAGCATGAGGTCTGAGGCAGGTGGATCTCTATGAGTTTCAGAGCAGCCTGGTCTATATAACAAGTTCCAAGACAGCCATGACTACACATTGAGACCTTGTATCAGGGGAAAAAAATATAAAAATAAAAAAGAGGGGGGGGAGTGGTGAAGTGCAAAAGAAGGAGCAGGCCAGGCAGAGGCTCCGTCAGTTAAACTCTCTGATGTCAAGCACCTAGAGGGGCAAGCCGGATTCCTGCAGCTGCCCGAGGTGAACATTGCACACTGACTCAGGCTTTCACAGGGCGCAGCAACACCCACCAGAGTTTTAAATGTAAGCCATGTAGTGTGTCGGGGATGGAGGGCTTTAGTTGGAGAGGATGAAGTTCCGAGGATGGGAAGGAGGAAGGTTGGGAAGCAGCCTGCACGAGCTCCAAACCACAGAACTGTAACTTTGTAATAGTATCACAGTTTCTTTTCTAATTTAAAAAACCTGATTTGTTTACTTGTGAGACATGCTATTCTTTTTTGTTGTTTTTTTGTTTGTTTGTTTGTTTTTTGAGACAGGGTTTCTCTGTGTAGCCCTGGCTGTCCTGGAACTCACTCTGTAGACCAGGCTGGCCTCGAGCTCAGAAATCCACCTGCCTCTACCTCCCAAGTGCTGGGATTAAAGGCATGCACCACCACTGCCCAGCCAAGACATGGTATTCTTGAGGAGGTCAGAGGACAATTTGGAGACATCTGTTCTCCTTTCCTCATGTGTGTCCTGGGGCTTGAACTCAGGTTATCAAGCTTGACGGTACTGGCACTCTCCTTTACCCATTATGCCTCTTGCTAGCCCTTTACCACAGTTTCAATCGCCTATTAAAGGGAGCGTGGGCATTGTAACCATAAAATAATATTGGTATTTCCTGTTCATAAAGTCTGATTTGTTATGCCTAATATCAAACATCACTCTTTATCCAGGAAAATACAGTGTTATCAAAGGCATCATCTCACCAGTGGGAGATGCATACAAGAAGAAAGGGCTCATCCCAGCCCACCACCGAATCATCATGGCAGAACTTGCCACCAAGAACTCACACTGGGTGGAAGTAGATACGTGGGAGAGTCTTCAGAAGGAGTGGGTGGAGACCGTAAAGGTGCTCAGGTAACCGGGGTGCAGTCCGCAGCTCTGGTTCTGGGGAGGGGGGGCTGCCATATTCTCAGTTCTACATCTGACTGTGCAGGACTGTGGGGTTGTAGCCAAAGGTCTTAGCCACTGTTCACCATAACCAAGGCAACACTTATAAAAGAAAGCACGTAACCAGGGCTTGCTTACAGTTTCAGAGATTTAGTCATCTTGGCAGGGAGCGCGGCAGCACGCCTGCACCCCTACCCATCCACCCCCACCCCCTACCCCCCTCCCACCCCGTGATGCACTTGCTCCAACAAGGCCACACCTTCTAAACCCTTCTAATCCTTTCAAACAGTGCCTCTCCCTGGAGACTAAAACATTCAAATATATGAGCCTAAGAGGGCCATTCTTTCACACACCACACCTAGGCCGCAGAGCAAGCAACAGAGCACAGGGCCCCAAAGCCCTTGTTGTCTTTCAGTGTAAAGTGAGATATTGACATGATTGTTCCTTAGACATGATGCTCGCTGTCAGAGATTAAGGGAAACTGGCCTGGCTTTTCCACCTGGAGGGGAAAGACAGAGCTGCTGAAGGGATAGGCCAGTCATCAGTCTTCCTAGCTGTAGAAGAGGGGAGGAGATGCTTAAAGGGGATGGTACCCCTAAAGACAGTCCAACAGCCCAGAGAGACTCCCTGCAGCCATCTCTGGGGCAGGATTAGAAGCAGTCTGAGATGTGCCGTGACAGTTGTCAGTTTGTGACACCTGGCTATCTGTGCTGTTTGTCATTGCACTATGTAAACATTCCTGCCAGCCAACCCCCCAACTTATGAATGTCTGAATATTTATTTCTTCTTGAGATTTTCGCAAGGAAGTGTGCTGATGTTCTGAAGAGGCTGCCCTGCCCCCCACACTCAGCAGTGCACTCCTGCTCTCTTGCTCTCTCTTTCTCTGTCTGCTTGTTTTAAAATCATTTTAAAAGATTTACTTATTTACTTTATGTATATGAGTACACACTGTGGCTGTACAGATAGTTGTGAGCCTTCATCTGGTTGTTGGGAACTGACTTTTAGGACCTCTGCTCGCTCCAGTCAACCCTGCTCACTCAGGCCCAAAGATTGATTTATTTATTATAAATAAGTACACTGTAGCTGTCTTCAGACACACCAGAAGAGGGCGTCAGATCTCATTACGGGTGGTTGTGAGCCACCATGTGGCTGCTGGGATCTGAACTCAGGACCTTCAGAAGAGCATTCAGTGCTCTTACCCTGCTCACCAGCCCTTTTAAATCTTTTTTTTTTTTAAAGATTTATTTTATGTATATGAGTACACTGTAGCCGTCCTCAGACACTCCAGAAGAGAGCATCAAATCCCATTACAGATGGCTGTGTGCTTCTCACTGTTAAAGAAGTTCCTCTCCAGGTTTTTTTGTTTGTTTGTTTGTTTGTTTTAAAGATTTATTTATTGTTATATGTAAGTACACTGTAGCTATCTTCAGAGACACTTCAGGAGAGGGAGTCAGATCTCATTACGGATAATTATGAGCCACCATGTGGTTGCTGGGATTTGAATTCAGGACCTTTGGAAGAGTAGTTGGTGCTCTTAACCACTGAGTCATCTCTCCAGCCCCCTCTCCAGGTTTTAAGGCCCCATCATGTTTAGCTCTCTGTATATTTACTGTTTCTGTCTAATGCTGTACCCCTCCCCGTCCTGGGCCACATCTTCTGAGGGACTAACATGTCTTTTATTCCAGACCTGCCGCTGCTGCTTTGGTTTTTGTTTTTTTGGGTTTTTGTTTGTTTGTTTGGTTGGTTGGTTGGTTGGTTGGTTGGTTTTTTTGGGGGGTTTTGTGTTTTTTTTGTTTTTTTGTTTTTTTTTTGTTTGTTTGTTTTGGTTTGGTTTGGTTTTTGGTTTTTTTAAAGACAGGGTTTCTCTGTATAGCCCTGGCTGTCCTGGAACTCACTCTGTACACCAGGCTGGCCTCAAACTCAGAAATCCACCTGCCTCTGCCTCTGAGTGCTGGGATTAAAGGCATGTGCCACCTTTTTGTTTTTAATGATTATCTTATCACACTTAATGAGGAGGAGTGTTGCCGAGCTTGCCTAGGGTCCAGCCCAACCTTGTGTGGTCCTTCCAGGAGAGCAGAGGAGGCTCTCTGTGCTCAGACCCTTGAGACCAGTCCCGTGAAGGAAGTGCTGTCTAACCATCTCTTTATAGTCTGGAGAGAGAACTAAGGGACTTTGTGAAAAACCTTTGTCTCATGTCTGTTCTTAGGACTCCCAGGTGTCAGAGTGGGACATGCTCTGGGCACTTTGAGTGCAGTGTGTTAGGGACTAGAAGCATTGGTGGTCCTTGCACAGATGGAGCAGGACTAGATCTGCTCCCACTGCCCTCTGTGGCTACTGGCGTCCGCAGACATCGCAGGCGCTTGAGCTGCAGGCTATGGAGGATGCTGCAATGACTGGCTTCTGTTTCACTGGACTCCAGAGAGTTTTATCCACAGACTCTCAGCCACACTGGATGTTGACATAAGGACCTCTGGGTAGTGTTTAGGGTAGGACGGGGCATTGAGCCAGAAGATGGCAGCTACCTGTGACATACCAGGACTCCCTTTTCGGGGTTAACAGGGAAAACAATCTCCCTGCCGATGGTAAAAAATTCCCCCATGGGAGGCCATGATCTTGTTCCAGCCTCACTCTTCCCTGCTCGCCTCATGGCACATTCAGTTTTGCTGTTGACCGGGGTGGGGGTTGGAGGTATTAGGGTGTGAAGAGCCAACCACTGGGGCTTTGGTCCACATTGCTCTGGTAGCTTTGCCCCAGGTAAGGCAGTGAGCCTTTGCCAGCCCCATTCCTGCAGAGCTGTTTTCCTTGAAGGCCTCAGACACTTGCCCCTTCTAGTCCCTCTCCTTGCCATGTGCTTCTTCATTGTTACATCAAGCCACAGTCTTTAGTGGTCAAGGGTGTAGGCTCTGGACCCAACTGTTGGATAAAAATTCTGGTTCTGTTGTACTGTGGGCAGTTTAATAGGCTCCTCTTTCAGTGGGCTGACAAACACTGACAGTGGCACATCCAGTGTCAGGACTCTGCTAGCAGTGGACCCGAGGCCTCAAGTCCCATCTTCTCCTATGGTGAGGGCAGCTCTTTGCTTAACTTTTACTGTTGCAACACACACACATATGCACACATGTGCACTCACCCACACACAATACTTCAGAGAGCACTCTGACATCGAGTGACCTTTTGGGTTGTCATTTTGCAGACACCATCAGGAGAAGCTGGCAACTGGCAGCTGCAGTTACCCACAAAGCTCACCTGCGCTGGAAAGGCCTGGGCGGAAGAGGAAGTGGGCTGATCACAAGCAAGATTCTAGCCCACAGAATCCCCCAGAGCCCAAACCAACAGGTCTGTGATTTCTACCAAGACTCCAAAACTGCTCAGACCCCATTGGTGATTTTCTTTCTTTCTTTCTATTCTAGAAATTTTTTTAAAGATTTGTTTATTTTATGTATGTGAATACACTGTCACTGTCTTCAGACACACCAGAGAGGGCATCAGATCCCATTACAGATGGTTGTGAGCCACCATGTGGTTGCTGGGAATTGAACTAAGGACCTCTTTTGGAAGAGCAGTCAGTGCTCTTAACCTCTGAGCCATCTCTCCAGCCCAGTGTTTTTATTTCTTATTCCAAACTTACTGGGTCCCTGATGATGTTAGGAAGGAAGGGCTCTGGAGTAAAGGATACCGGATCTACTTCTCTTGCACACATGCACAGTCATTTTCATACGGGTGATTATTAAAAAAACAAGCTCTGACATTGTGCTTCATTCTTCCTTCCAGGTGTGCCCAGAGTGAAACTGCTGTGTGGGGCAGATTTACTGGAGTCTTTCAGCGTGCCCAACTTGTGGAAGATGGAGGACATCACACAAATCGTGGCCAGCTTTGGGCTCGTCTGTATCACTCGGGCTGGCAGTGATGCTCAGAAATTCATCTATGAATCCGACGTGCTTTGGAGACATCAGAGCAACATCCACCTGGTGACCGAGTGGATCACCAATGACATCTCATCCACCAAGATCCGGAGGGCGCTCAGGAGGGGCCAGAGCATCCGCTACCTGGTACCGGACCTTGTCCGAGAGTACATTGAGGAGCATGACTTGTACAACTCCGAGAGTGAAGACAGGAATGCTGGGGTCATCCTGGCTCCTCTGCAGAGGAATGCTGCAGAGGCCAAGCACAATTCCACACTGTGAGAATGTGCGCGCTGCGTCAGACACTCTTCTGGAGACTCAAAACCATTTGGTGTTCATAACTCAGGGAAGCACTTGCCATCCTGTTTCATAAACTGAAATTTAAAGGTTCGATTAAAAAAAACAACAGGGAATTAAGATCAGTGACTGAGATGAATGTTTTAAATAAGACCATTACAAAAAGAATGTAATTCACCTTTAAAATAACAGTTCATTCACTAAAATGGAATGTTAATGATGCTAATCCTAAATAAATTTTTCAAGAAAGGACCCCATGCTCTACCACACAAGAGAAGCAAATGTGAAAAGCAAGTCCGTTCAGAAGCCACACTTGAGGGGCCAGAGAGATGGCTCCTAGGTTAAGAGCACAGATACCCTTCCAGAGTACAGAGATTCAGCTCCCAGCACTGCATGGCAGCTCACAACGGTCTGTAACTCCAGTTTCAGGGGATCTGACCCCCTCTGTCCTCTGTGGGCTCTGGGCCACATATGGTGCATAGACATACATACAGGCAAAAGACACGCACACACAGACACACATCCACACACACCCACACACCGACCCCCACATACCACACACACACACTACACACACACACATACACCAACCCCCCCACACCACACACACACACACCCCAAATACAAAGAGAGAAAAAGAAAGAAGAACCTCACTTTAGCCAGGTTCAGTGATGGCCACCTACACTCCGGCTGCACCAAGAGCTGAAGCAGGAGAATCACTTTGAACCCAGGAGTCAGAGATGACCCTAGACAGCATGGATCCTTTCTAAAAAAACAAAACAAAACAGAATTCTAGCTTTAGTTATGAAGAGAACTGTCCGTGCTTGGTACAGCCAGCTTTATCCAGAATAGACAAAGGCAGATCTGGGGACTCATTGGCCAGGCAGTCTAGCCAATGGAAGGAATTCTTTAAAACATGACCTTGGCTGGGCATGTGGCTCAGCTGGTAGAACTTTGGCCTAGCAGGCCTGAGCCCTGGGCTAGATCCCCAGAAACACATAAACTAGGCGTGGCAGTGCATACCTGGGATCCCGGTGCTTGGAAGATAGAAGCAGAAGGATCAAGGGCTCCAGGTTATCCTTGACAATCCACAAGTTTGAAGCCGACAAGGGACGCTGAAGACTCTGTGTCTGAATTAACAAATAAATAAATGATTCTGTAAAATGCACCAATGATGGCTACTCTCTGGGTTTTGTTGTTGTTGTTGTTTTTGGTTTGGTTTGGGGTTTTTTTTGTTTATTTGTATTTTTTGGTTTTTCGAGACAGGGTTTCTCTGTATAACCCTGGCTGTCCTGGAACTCACTCTGTAGACCAGGCTGGCCTCGAACTCAGAAATCTGCCTGCCTCTGCCTCCAAGTGCTGGGATTAAAGGCGTGTGCCACCACCGCCCGGTGACACTCTTTTTTTTTTTTTATCTCAAAATATTTTATGGTTTAACTGCTGTCTGTAGAGTTGAAAACGACAGTGCCAGAATCAGCTAAAATTTGATACCTGTTCTTTAAAGTGTGCTAACTGCAGTGGGGAAGCCTGACACAGCCAGCATGCAATTCTGGTGCTTCAGCTGTGAGAAATCGCCCATGGAGAAGGCACTGCTTCAGGAATTCAATTTTACCCGGCCATCCATAAGTGGCTGTATTTCTTCAAGTAGCTTTCATCCTTCCGAGCATTAATGGTGACTGATTGCACCCTGCTTGGGATTTCCTGGTGCATTTCCTCCCCCACATCCATCTGAGCTGTGTTCTTTCCTTGGTGGAAGAACCCAGGCTGCCATTTCCAAGGATTTCTCTGGAAGCACCGCAGAATCCAGCAGCCACAGTCTGCAGGCTGAGAGACTGGCACCTCCAGTGACCCTGACTATCTTTGTCTCACCAGCTCTGCTCTCTGTGTTGCCTCCTTGAACATGGAGTGTCTCTCAGCTTCTATAGCTAGCTGCACTTCCCAGTTTCCCGCTTGGCTCAACCACTTGAGGAAACCACTTCACTTGCTCTAGAGATGGAAGCATTTTTTCATTTCTCTTTTTTAGCTCAATTGTATCAGTCAGGGTGCTCCTGAGATAGATAGATAGATAGATAGATAGATAGATAGATAGATAGATAGA
>JADRCD010199978.1:14680-29248 GCA_019843815.1 Montemys delectorum
AGATAGATAGATAGATAGATAGATAGATAGATAGATAGATAGATAGATAGATAGATGATAGATAGATAGATAGATAGCCATAGCTACATAGATAGAGAGATAGAGAGATGGCCATAGCTACATAGTGAGACCTTGTCTGACCAAGCCTAGTCAGTCAGTCAACAGGTTCTCCATCACAGGAGTGAGAATTAAAAAGAAAAAAGACAATTAGACAACATGGTAGCATGACCCCAGCCAGTTCTGAGGCTGAGGCCAACACTCTTATTTTTTAATACAAGGATTTTAAAAGTACAATGCCCTTCACCTTTATCTATAATTTTATACCGAATGGAGCACTTAAAAACCCAATGAATAGCCGGGCAATGGTGGCGCACGCCTTTAATCCCAGCACTTGGGAGGCAGAGGCAGGCGGATTTCTGAGTTCGAGGCCAGCCTGGTCTACAGAGTGAGTTCCAGGACAACCAGGGCTACACAGAGAAACCCTGTCTTGAAAAAAACAAAACAAGGAGTAGACTGGATCAGCTCTAGCAGCTTTTTGCTCCCTGACCTTAGAGGCAACAGCTGCTTTTCAGAAGCCAGCTCCACGTGCTGCCTCCAAAACCGTCGTGCATCTGAAGAGCCTCGTGGTCTCTGTCCAATGCCATGCCAACCTGAATTTCCTGAATATTCACAGAGAAAGGGTCTTCTGCCTCCTTACACTTTCTCTGGTTTTGTTCCCTGACTTAGTAACTGAGATCACAGCTTTTTGTTAAAGCACAAGGCTGTTAGGTGGTTCCTTACTGACTGAAATTTTACAGGAGCCGGCCACCACACTTTTCAGCTAGGGTCTGTATTTGGAGAACATACAGTCGGTGCCTAGAAAGAGCTTAAGTGTCAGGTTGGCCTTGCATCATGTTTGCACAGCTTGGGTCATGGGAGCTGTGGGCTACAGTGTCCGCTGAGGCCCTCCGTACCCTGCCCTGCACTTGACATTTGCAAGACCAGGACAAATGGCTCCTGCCAGCAGCCTGTGTGTACTAAATATGACACCCCTCCCAAATCTCACCCAATGGGGCTTCTGCTATCTTCGGGGGTTCTGTGGAGATATTTCTCCACAGTCAAATATGAGAATTTAATGGAGAAACAACCACATGGTAGAAAAGGCTCAACTTACCTTTTACTGCCCCTCCCCAACCCACCCCCCCTTGCTGGCTTCCCCCAGGGTATCTCTGAGAACCCCACTAGGTGTCCCGACAGGTGTGATGGTCCTGTTTCTAGCAGCCACCGAGAAGGGGGCGGGGCTTAGGCCAGTGTGGACGAGGAGTCTCATCAGCAGAAGTCTTCCCTCTACCAGTCTCAGTGTTGAGGATGCCACCACACAGTTTTAAAACGGAAGTCAATGATAGCCCTTTATGAGGTAGAGCCCAGAGACAGCTTTGTATGTTTTATGGCAGTGGTCTTGCAGTTGGTGCAAGGGTAAAGTTCCTACACTGGACCTGGTGGCACAGCCTGTAATCCCAGCGCTCAGTTGGTGGAGAATTGAGAATCAGGAGCTCAAGGGTCACCAGAGCCACAGCGTGAGGCCACCGCAGGCTACATGAGACTCTGTTTCAACATCAACAAAAAGTTGAATTCCTGTCTTAGTCAGGGTTTGTATTTCTGCACAAAACATCATGACCAAGAAGCAAGTTGGGGAGGAAAGGGTTTATTTGGCTTATACTTCTACATTGCTGTTCATCACCAAAGGAAGTCAGGACTGGAACTCAGTGCAGGGCAGGAACTTGGAGGCAGGAGCTGATGCAGAGGCCATGGAGGGATGTTACTTACTGCCTTGCTTCCCCTGGCTTGCTTAGCTTGCTTTCTTATAGAACCCAAGACTACCAGCCCAGGGATGGCATCATCCACAAGGGAGGCCTCCCCTGCTTGATCACTAATTAAGAAAATGCCTTACAGCTGGATCTCATGGAGGCATTTCCTCAGGGGAGGCTCCTTTCTCTGTGATAACTCCAGCTTGTGTCAAGCTGACACACAAAACCAGCCAGTATAAATCCTAATGAATATATGGTAATATCCATTTAAACATTTTTGAGATGAGAGGTCTCACTATGCAGACAAAGCTAGCTAGAACTTATCCTACTTCTCTCCCAAGTGGTAGGATTAAGGCATGCATGACTTGACCCAGCCTAATTTACCTTTTTTTTTGAAATTTGTGTTTCATACTTACCTCTCTAGAGAAACACTCTATAATTCTACAGAAGAAAAAACAATTATGCAAGTTTCTAGTCAGATCCAAATTTCAGTCAGGAAAAGGAAAATCATTTCCTTACCTTACTGCACCATCCAAAGACAAGAAGAGATGAAAAGCCACGCCCACAGCCTCAGTGCCCGTGGCCTGAAAGTGTGGATGGCCAGATCTCACATCGCAGAGATAAGGCTCCTTCTTTCCTTGTCAACCTTTTTCCTAGCTGAGAGCTGAGCCAGGACTTAAGGAGAACAATTGAGTCAGAGGAGCCCTAAAACTAAGCGCCCGGGACTCTGCTGGCAGAGCATGCGCACACAGTTCATCACCTGTACGGTGGACTGTAAGGTCTCGTGCTGGGACCGTACCTTAGACCTTAGTGTCTCCTATTTGGAAATATTGGAACCCTGCTACTTTATGATCACCTCAGATCCACTGGGCAAGGATGCAGGGACTCTCCCAGAAGGCCCGGGACACTCACTGTTCATTATTGCCTGGGATTAAAGTCGTGCACCACCACACCTGTCAGAAATACTACTTTTCAGAGACCAAAAGTTAAGCCAAATCTGGAAGTTGTCACCTTCTCTAATTAAACAAGTCCAAATAAAAATTGGAGCATCGTGAAAGACTGCTAGAGAAGTCTGATGCGCTCTCTCCACACAGAAGGACTAAGTAAAACCTGTCTGGCTTCAGCAACTGCCTGGACAACACATTTCTGGTCAGAGGGAGAGGACTGAGCCATAATGCATGTGCATGCATGCATGTGTGTGTCCATTAGTACATGCGAATGTGTTTGTACGTATGTTTGTGTGTGCGTGTGTTATTACATGCATGTATGTGCATGTGTGTGCACATGCATTAGTACATACATGTGTGTGCATGTATGCGTGCATGGGTTAGTACACACATGTGTGTATATGTGTATGTGTATATGTGCTTGTGTGTGCATTGTATGTGTCTGTTTCTGTGTACTAAGAATTAAACACAAGGCCGTGTGCATGCTGAACATAAGTTCTACCACATTACATCACACCCCCACCCAGTCCTATTCCACACATTTTTCAGTCTTCTGCAGCTCAGTCTGCCCTCGAACTTCTGATTCTCTACACCCTTTTTTGTTAATTAAGGTTCCAAGATTTATGCATTTGTTTTTTTTTTGCTTTGTTTGGTTTTGGTTTTTGGTTTTTTCGAGACAGGGTTTCTCTGTGCAGCCCTGGCTGTCCTGGAACTCACTCTGTAGACCAGGCTGGTCTCTTTCTAAACAAACATGTAAGGATTGGAGCTGGAGAAATGGCTCAACGATTAAGAGCACTGACTGCTCTTCCAGAGGTCCTGAGTTCAAATCCCAGCAGCCACATGGTGGCTCACAACCATCTGTAATGATATCTGACGCCTTCTTCTGGTGTGTCTGAAGACAGCTACAGTGTACTTACATATAATAAATAAATAAATCTTTAAAAAAACAAAAACAAAAGCAAGCTGGGCAGTGGTAGTGCACACCTTTAATCCCAGCACTTGGGAGGCAGAGGCAGGTAGATTTCTGAGTTTGAGATCTGGCCAAGTTTCTGACAGTGGTGTGAGGAGAAGATTCATAGGTCTAGGGCATCAGTCAGGACCTTCTGGAACTATTTTAAAAGCTTTCTTTAGGGGGAAAAAAGGCCTGGGCTCCAGGGCAGAGGGACAGAAAACAGGAAGAACTGAAGAACTGCCCTCCTGAGAGCCAGAAAAAGTCCTATGCTTAAAACCAAAGTCTAGGGTTGGCTTGCCTCTGCTGCCAATGCTGGCAGCTGTGGATAGGTGGACCAGCCTTAGGGAGGGGGTATGAAGAAGGGCTGGCACTTCACCTGTGTGTTATCCCAGGGACACCTGGCAGCCAGTAAGGTGGAATGCATGCTCTGGCCCAGGAGGAAGGAGGGGCCAGTAAGCCCTGCCCTGGTACCCTGGCTCATGACACATGCTGAGGGAAGTGTCCTGATCCTGTTTTGACAACTCAGGAGAGCGGGGCGGGGACCTCTCCCCCCTTTCGCCGTGTGTATCCTTTTACACGCCCAGGACCTGACATCACTTGGTTTCTGTATTTCTGCCTGTGAGCCTCCCTGAGTCTAAGTAAGTTACAGTGGACTGTGTCTCCCCAAGCAAAGTGAGCTATCCACTGAGTGTTTCAAAACTAATGATAACCTTATCAGCTACACTGTAAACCAGGGAGAATTTCAGGCTCACACAAAGCCAATCGCAGTCAAATAGACCATTGTGTATGATAGAAAGCCATTACCCAGCTTCAGTGAACAGTTTAACAAAATGCTTCCTGGAGCCGACCCAACATTGTTTCCTTTTACTGGCTATTTTGTAGTTTTGTCAGGCAAGGTATTGTGTAGTCTAGGACAGCTAGGAACTCAAGATCCTCCTGCCTCTGTCTCTGTAGTACTGGGATTGTACTCAGAGACCATGCCTGGCTTTCTCTTCGAATCTGTTTTGCTTTGAGACAGGGCCTCTAAGCTCTTAGATTTCCTAAGTAGTTGAGGATAAGCTTGAACTTCAGATCCTCCTGCCTCTACTTACTGAATGCTGGGACTGCAGGCATGAAATTGCAGCCAGGTTGGGTTAAGCAATGCTAAGGACAGAGCCTAGGATTTCATGCATGCTGGGCAAACACTCTACGGAGAGCTTCATCTATCCCAGTCATCGATTGTCCTTTGAATAAAATCCCATATGTACCACTTGATACTTCTAAGTATCAAGGATGCTGGAGTCTCATTTGTACGCTGAACCAGTTATACTGAAGACTAGGAGGAGAGAAGACATGAGAAGCAAAGACCAGGAAAAAAGAGGTGCTTCATAAAAAATCTTACAAGAGGGGGCTGGAGAGATGGCTCAGCAGGTAAGAGCACTGACTGCTCTTCCAGAGGTCCTGAGTTCAAATCCCAGCAACCACATGGTGACTAACAACCATCTGTAATGAGATCTGGTGCCTCCTTCTGGCCTGCAGGCATACATGCAAGCACAACGATGTATTCATAATAAATAAATCTTTAAAAAAAAAAAAAAAAAGAATCTTACAAGAACAGAGAGATGACTCCATGGTAAAGAACACTCGCTGCTCTTGCAGAGGACCCAGGTTTAGTTTCTAGTACCCACATAGCGGGTCATAGTGCCAGTAACTACAGTTCCAAGGGGTTTGACAAAGTCTTCTGGACCCTAAGGGTACATGTGCTCACATGTGCACAAACCCTTCCAACACACACAATTTTATAAATATTTTTGTTGTTTTCTTCTCCGAAACAGGATTTGTCTATGTACCCCTGGCTGTCCTGGAACTTCCTCTGTAGGCCATACTAGTCTCGAACTCAGAGATTGGCCTGTCTCTACCTCTAGAGCACTAGGATTAAAGGTGTGTACCACCACCCAGCTAATTAAATGTTTTTGGTTTTTTTGTTTTTTGTTTTTTGTTTCTTTGGTTTTTCGAGACAGGGTCTCTCTGTGTAGCCCTGGCTGTCCTGGAACTCACTCTGTAGACCAGGCTGGCCTCAAACTCAGAAATCCACCTGCCTCTGCCTCCCAAGTGCTGGGATTAAAGACGTGCGCCACCACCACCCAGCTAAATGTTTCTTTAAAAGAATCTTATGACATGAATAAGATCTAGACCAGTGATTCTCAACCTTGCTACCGCTGCTACCCTCTAATGCAGTTCCTGATACTGTGGTGACCCACAACCATAAAATTATTTTCATTGTTATGTCATTACTACAATTTTGCTACTGTTATGAGTCGTAATATAAATATCTGTGTTTTCCAATGGTCTTAGGCAACTCCTGTGGAAGGGTTGCTTAATCTCCAAAGGGGTTGCAACTCACAGGTTAAAAACTGCTGATCTAGAGGGTTCCCGTATGACATTGTACTTGTAGTCAGCAATAATATATTGGGCACTTAAAATTACACAGCCAAGCCAGGCAGTGGTGGCTCATGTCTTTAATTCTCAGCACCTGGGAGGTAGAGGCAGGTGGATTTCTGAGTTCGAGGCCAGCCTGGTCTACAGAGTGAGTTCCAGGATAGCCAGGGCTATACAGAGAAACCTTGTCTCGAAAAACCAAAAAAAAAAAAAAAAGAAGAAGAAGAAGAAGAAGAAGAAGAAGTTCAAGGCCAGCCTGGGCTGCTTGACACCTTGTCTCAATCATAAAATAATTCACTAGGGGATAGATCTTGTGCAATTTGTTCTTGCCACCATAAATAACACAGAAAGCCCACAAAAAGAAATGGTTTTTCTCCATTTAGGCTGCCTCTGTGGTGAGGCAGAACTAACTTCATGGGAAAGCAATGTGCTCCCCAAGTGCTCCCCAAGTGCTCCCCGAGTGCTCCACGAGTGCTCCCCTGAGGCCTTTCCTAAGTAGTATGGCTAAGCTGGAATGGGGGCTCAAGGCTCTTTGTGTTGGTCCAAACTTTGTCACAACCAACAAGCTTTACAGGGATACTGCTCAAAGTGGCAGAGTCCCCAAAACCGTGCTCATGTGTTTCCAGTCACCGTGATGCTGTTGAGAGATTATTCACAGAGTAGCTTTTTGTTCAGCTTCCCCTCTGTGGATCCACAACAAGTTAAGTGAGACCTGAATCAGAATTTCACCCTGCCGTACGTAGTAGCCAAAAGCAAGACAGTTGCTGGAGGAGACAAAACCTGGATTTTATGTGCTGTCCATGTCAGATTTGTCTACTTTAGGACGCTCAACCCTGACTGGCCTAAACAAGAAAGACCTTTGTATTCAGAAGCACAGATGTAGGGCAGGATCCTGGGCTGTCGTGAATGAGTCACCAGAGTTATCAAGGTCCCTGCCAGTCACGGTGTCCTAATTCTGTGCCTGGCGAGCTGCAAGGAGTAACCAGTGCTCTGGGCACAGTGAGTCAGTCAGGTGCTTCCTTGGACTCTGAAGTGGAGAAAGGCTAGGTCCCCGCCAGCTCTTCCTTCAAATCACATATCTTTCCTGCAGCCCATCATCATTTACAGCTTCATGTCATGTCCTTAAAACCAATTCCTGGTACAGGAGACGAGGGTGCAGAGATGGGGTTACCTTTGAACTAGTTTGGGGCTATCTAAGGAATCAAAAGATACTCTCTTGATGATGTTGTCTCCTGACAGTGAGGGGACGTAGGGATGATGGGAAGACCACCCTCCCGCTCCCCGATCCTTCTTAGAACAGCAGCAAACTCCATCAAGTTGACAGAGAGTTCCCACCCCTGTGACCTGGTCATGCCCCATCCAGTGTCTGTTGAGGAGCGGTTGTGGACTCGGGTCCACAGCCTTGCCTTTGTCTAGAAGTTTATAGCTGAGGCACTAGCGTTAAGCCCAAGGCATGGAGGCAAATGCCTTCCTTCTTTCCAGGGATAATTTCTGATCCTGCCTAGAGGGAAATTCTTGGAACTGACCAGCGAAAGGTGATTCCAGGGCCTATGATTCAGTCAAATCTCCGTCCCCTTCAGCTGCAGTCCAGGCCTGTCTTGAATAGGTGGCCTTTACTCAAGCTGGTCCAAAGCCAGGGCAATGGGTACAAAGGCTAAAAGTATTATTAGTAACTTCTGTGCCTCTCATTTTTAGGCCAGGCTTTAGAACAATATGATTGTTAAGACTAGGAAGTAGCTACTGTTCTTTTTGCATCCTGTTCCATACTCCAGAAATTTGGGCAGAGTTCACAGTTATGAATCCCTTAAACATCAATGTATGCCTATGCCAACTGGTATAAGAGAGTCAACAGCTCTTTCTGGGCAAGTTGGTCCCACCTTGGCTTCTTAATAGAAAGGGCATTTCTCCCTTGGAGAAGATCACAGTCAATCAGTCGTCAGTCAGTCAAGCATTTATCGAGCATTTGTCAGGCAGAGTTCAAGACCTGGGGATACTGTCATGGTGAATAACATAAACCCACAGTCATGCCTTGCAGTCAACAAACAGGGGAATGGAGGCGTGGACTAGTTAGCTTTCGTTGCTATGGCCGAATGCCTTGGAGAAACAGTTTGCAGGAGTTAAGGGTTTGGCTGACAGTATTAGGTGTTTCAGTCCATCACAGTGGGGAGGTCATGGCAGAGCAGAGATGCCCACATCTTGACTGCCAGGAAGCAGAGAGAGAAGGGGGAGGGGAGAGAGAGAGAGATAGGAGATACATGGCATACAATATATGCAAATTATGAGCAAGTTTTTGTTTGTTTGATTGATTTGGTTTTTCTCTTTTTTAAAAAAAGATTTACTTATTTATTATATGTAAGTACACTGTAGCTGTCTTCAGACGCACCAGAAGAAGGTGTCAGATCTCATTATGGGTGGTTGTGAGCCACCATGTGGTTGCTAGGATTTGAACTCATGACCTTCCGAAGAGCAGTTGGTGCTCTTCCTCGTTGAGCCATCTCACCAGCCCCTGATTTGATTTTTCAAGACATAGTTTCTCTGTGTAGTCCTGGTCATCCCAGAACTCACTCTGTAGACCAGGCTGCCCTTGAATTCAGAGATCCACCTGCCTCTGCCTCCTGAGTGCTGGGATCAAAGGCGTGCACCACAACAGCCAACCTAAAAAAAAAAAAAAAGTCAATAAAGTTATGACTTAGTGTCAACTGTGTCCTTGTGGGTGTTCAGGATGCCTGTTAACCGATGTGGAAGGACTCTGTATCACTGGCAGAGTTTAGGTCTTGGAGTGTGTGACAGGAGGTATGAACAGGTGCAGTCAAGCAGGTGTTCTCTCTGCTTCTGACTATGGATGTCTGGTAGCTTCAAATTCCTGTGACCCTGGCTTCCCTGAAAGGCTGGACCATAACTTGGAATGGTCACTTAAAATAAATCTTTCCCAGCTGGAGAGATGGCTCAGAGGGTAAGAGCACTGTCTCCTCTTCCAGAGGTCCGGAGTTCAATTCCCAACAACCACATGGTGGCTCACAACCATCTGTAATGGGATCTGGATGCCCTCTTCTGGCATGGCTAAAGATAGTAACAGTGTACTCACATACATACTGTACTGGCTAGTTTTGTGTGTCAACTTGACACAGGCTGCAATTATCACAGAGAAGGGAGTTTCAGTTGGGGAAGTGCCTCCATGAGATCCAGCTGTGGGGCATTTTCTCAATTAGTGACCTAGGGGGTAGGGCTCCTTGTGGGTGGTGCCATCCCTGGGCTGGAAGTCTTGAGTTCTATAAGAGAGCAGGCTGAGCAAGCCAGGAGAAGCAAGCCAACAAGGAACATCTCTCCATGGTCTCTACATCAGTTCCTGCTTCCTGACCTACTTGAGTTCCAGTCCTGACTTCCTCTGGTGATCAATAGCCATGTGGAAGTAAGCTGAATAAACCCTTTCCTCCCCAACTTGCTTCATGGTCATGATATTTGTGCAGGAATAAAAACCCTGACTAAGACAAATTGGTACCAGAAGTGGGGTATTCCTGTGACAACCTGACCATGTTTTGGGGAGGACTGTGGAAGGACTTTGGAACTTTGAGCTAGAAGAGCCACTGTTAAGAGCTCTGTGGGATGTTCTGTAAGAGCTTGGAAGACCATGTTGAGAAAAGTGCAGAGATGGAGGCCTGGCTTGTGAAATTTCAGAGGGAAGATTAAAGACTCTTATCAGGGCCATGTTGTTTTGATTGTAAAGATTCTGTGGTTCTGGTTAGCTGGGGCTGAAGTATCAGCTGTGATTAACAAGATACCAGAACTACTAAAGAGAGAACTTTGCATTACTGGGACTATTGATGCTGGTTAGCTGGAGCTAAGAAATTAGCGGTGATTAAGAAGAGACCAGCATCATTGAGGTAACATCTTCTGGGGAGTGTTTTCTGAGAGCACAAAGGCTGTGTTCCAGAAATAGCCAAGGTTGTACCTTGTGCTGCAGCAGGACTTGGTAATGTGTAAGAGTCACCCAGTTGGTACTGGTTTTGACAGCACGAAGGGGTCTTAAAGAGCAGCTGAGGCTTAGTACAGTGAGAGGCCATGGAAGGCCATTGGTGAAGGTGCAGCCTCAGTTGCAATTGATGGCCCAGGACTGAAGGGGTCATGCGAAGGAGTTGAGGCCTGGCACCATAAAGAGAGCCTATGAGAGGCTATTGGTGAAGCCTAGTTACAGTGGATGACAGTGTTTTGGTGATGCCAGTACCATGAATGACCACCAAAAACAGCAGCAACAGTGAAGTACAGGCATCTGGAGCCCAGAAAATAAAATGTGTGCTACAAAGGGCAGAGCTGGAGAGGTGACTCAAGCCCTTGGAGGAGCCCAGAAAATCGTGAGTTAAATCCCAGTTGGTTTTGCTTTTGATTGTGACTGTGCCCTGATATTTTTCCCTCTTAAAAAAAAATGTATTTTAGTAGAGTCCACAGTTAAGAGACTTTGAATTTTAAAAGATATTGGACATTTTAAATTGATTAAACTTTTAATATGTAAAGACTGTGGGACTTTAGATCTTGGGGATAAATAAGAACATAAGAGTTGAGGCTCAATAGTGATGTGTTTGTGTGTCAAGTTGACAAGGGGTCAATTGTACTGGCTAGTTTTGTGTGTCAACTTGACACAGGCTGCAGTTATCACAGAGAAGGGAGTTTCAGTTGGGGAAGTGCCTCCATGAGATCCAGCTGTGGGGCATTTTCTCAATTAGTGACCAAGGGAGTAGGGCTCCTTGTGGGTGGTGCCATCCCTGGGCTGGAAGTCTTGAGTTCTATAAGAGAGCAGGCTGAGCAAGCCAGGAGAAGCAAGCCAACAAGGAACATCTCTCCATGGCCTCTGCATCAGTTCCTGCTTCCTGACCTACTTGAGTTCCAGTTCTGACTTCCTCTGGTAATCAACAGCCATGTGGAAGTAAGCTGAATAAACCCTTTCCTCCCCAACTTGCTTCATGGTCATGATGTTTGTGCAGGAATAAAAACCCTGACTAAGACACATACATATAATAAATAAATAAAATCTTTTAAAAAATAAAATAAAATAAGCCAGGCAGTGGTGGCACAGGGCTTTAATCCCAGCACTTGGGAGGCAGAGGCAGGCAGATTTCTGAGTTCGAGGCCAGCCTGGTCTACAGAGTGAGTTCCAGGACAGCCAGGGCTACACAGAGAAACCCTGTCTCGAAAAACCAAATGAAATAAAATAAAATAAAAGTAAAACTAAACTAAACTAACCTAACCCTTCCCTCCCTAGGCCACAGTAACAGGTAACAAAGCTGAGTCGCGCATGCGCCCACCCATTTGCTTTCATTGTCAGACCCAAAGCCCAGGGCCTCAGTGCCAGGGCCTCAGTGCAAGTTCTCTATCACTGAGCTGCACCCCAGCCTGGTTTCCAGTTTCCCTCTTTTGAATTTTGGAAGGTTTAGGACTCTGGTGGAAGTGATGTCACCTAAGTTCTGAGACCAATTTGTAGGACACATGGCAGCAGCTTTGTGGTTCTCGTGGGACTCTTAGAGAACTTGGCCTCCATGCTATCTGGGACCCCTAACAGCCCTTAAAGAGCCTACAGTTTACCCAGCCCTCAGCTTTCAAGCCTGGACGGGTTTCTAGCCACACACAGTCAAGTCTGGTTTGGCTAGTCATGAACTTGGACCATTTTGGATATGGCTTCTCTAGACCATCTTACTGTGGCTAAGGTGACATGGAATTGTCCCCAACTACACATCTCTCCTCTCCTCTCCTCTCTTCCCTTCCCCATCCCTCTCCTTCCCTCCAACTTTCTTCTGTATTGGATATGAACCTAGGTCCTTACGTGTTACCTAAACCCCAGCTTTGATTCTACTTATTGACTTTGGAGCAACCTGCCTGAGGACAAGCTATGAATTGGCAAGATAGATGTTTTCAAAGTTAAAGTTTGGGGTTTTTGTTTTGTTTTGTCTTTTAATTTGTTTGTGGTTTGTTTTTGGTTTTGCTTTTTTGTTTTGTTTTGTTTTTTAAGATTTATTTTTATTTATTTTATGTGTATGAGTACACTGTAGGTGTACAGATGACCATGAGCTGTCATGTGTGTGGCTGCTGTTGATCTCAGGACCTCTGCCGCCCCTGCTCACTCCACCGTAATTTACTGCAGCTGTCTTCAGATGCACCAAAAGAGGGTGTCAGATCTCATTACAGATGATTGTGAGCCATCATGTGGTTGCTGGGACCCAAACTCAGAACCTTCAGAAGAGCAGTCAGTGCTCTTACCTGCTGAGCCATCTCACCATCCCCCCTTGCTTTTGTTTTTTTAGATGGTGTCTCATTGTAGCCCAGGCTGGCCTCAAACTTGCTAATAGTTAAGGATGACCTTTGAAATTATAGGCATGTATCACCATGCCTTGTTTATATAATGCTAGGGGATGAACCCAGGGTTTGTGCATGAGAGGCAAATACACTACCAACTGAGGTAGAACTCCAGATCTAGAAGTCTTTCTAGAAGGCAGAATGAAGTTGATTAAAATAGCTCAATGGCTGTGGCCCCAAGGATAAGTTCCAGATTGCAGTTTTAGAGTAAAGTCCTATGTCTTGGGCCCTTCGCAGCCCCCTTGGGACACTCATCCCAGCTCCATGAGGAAGAAATAGGATATGGAAGGGGACCGGGGGTGTCTAGGGGATGTTCCTCCTGGTACAGAGCAGCACTAGAAGAAACAATCCCTTCTCTGAACTAGACGGCAATGGTGCTGACCATGCACAGGCCAGGTAAACCACTGCAGGAAGAGGGGTGCCCTGTCGCAAAGATCTGGAAGAGGGAGAGAGCTCCATCTTTACCAAAACCAACAGAAATTGGCTCAGTGGTGAAGAGCATGCTCTGCCCTTGTGAAGGACTGGGATTCTGTTCCCACCACCCAGATGTAACTCTAGTAACTTCCAGGTATTCTGATGCCCTCTGCTGGTCTCTGTGGGTACTGCATGCATGTAGTGAGCATACATACTGCCAGGCAAGGTACTCGTGCACATTAAACAAAATAAATGACTTTATATGGGGTGGTTGGAGCTAATAAATTGGAAGAGGCAGAATGTAATGCTGCCAGGAACTTAGCAAGAAACCAAGTCAGGAAGGATCACTTGAGCTTGTTGGGGTGAGGGAGGGCTTACTGGTATTAGCTTCTGCAAGCTTGGACTCATCTCCAGTAACACTCCTCCCCCAAGTGCACACACGAGTGCACACTTATACACACACACACATACATACACACACACCACACACACATACACACACATACGCACACATACACACCACACACACATACACACACATACGCACACACACATACACACATACACACACATATACACACATATGCGTGCACACACACATACACACACAATACACACATGTACACACATGCACACATGCACACAATACACACATGTACACACATGCACACATACACACATGTACACACATGCACACACATACACACACGCACACACATACACACACGCACACACATATACACACATACGCACACACATACACACATGCGCACACACATACACACATGCACACACACATACACACAAAGCAAGAACACAAAAAAAAGAAGCCTGCAGTGAAGGAAGGAAGGACAGGGGGTTGGGGGGATGAGAACATTGGGGAATTATAAGCAAAAAAGATGTGAAGATGTTTATTTTAGGATATTTGGGTGTGTGTGTGTGTGTGTGTGTGTGTGTGTGTGTGTGTGTAGAAGTATGCAAGCATGTACATATGTATGTGTGCTATGCTTGTGGAAGTCAAAAAACACTCTCACTTGTCCGTCCTCAGATACATTCCACCTTTTGTTTGAAACATAGTCAATCACTGGCCTAGAACTTAATCTCACCTCACAGGCTACTGCTCACAAACCAAGCTCTTTACCTAGGGAGCTGCTTCCCTGGCCCTGAATCCCTGAACCCTCCCCCTCCCCCTCCTCCTCCTCTTCATCCTCCTCCTCTTCTTCCTCGTCTTTCTAGTTTGGCTTTTCAAGACAGGATTTCTCTGTGTAGTCCTGGCTATCCTAAAATTCACTTTGTAGACCAGGCTGGCCTTGACTTCAAAGATCCTCCTGCCCCTGCCTCCGTTTTTTCTCCTCCCTACTCTTTTGGCTCTTGGCTACAGAGGCTAAATCCTGGAGACTACATCTCCCAGGCTCCCTTGCAGTTAGCAGTGGTTATGGACATGTTGGGTTCCTGAGAAGTAACTGGGACTGTTGTGCTGAGGGAATTAATGCTGCAGAGTTAATGGTGTGTGACACTGCCTACTCTGTCCCACATGGCTGACACCTGAAAGCCAACTCAAGACAGTGAGGTCAAAACCAGAGGCAAAGGTCACCATGACCATAGAGAAACACTCACCTAGGTGCCTACTTACCATAGAAATGCTGGGTAATAGCCGGGCAGTGGTGGCACACACCTTTGATCCCAGCACTAAGGAGGCAGAGGCAGG
>JADRCD010199979.1:0-14176 GCA_019843815.1 Montemys delectorum
CCCCCCCCCCCCCCCCCCCCTGGCATCTGGTTATTTCTAGTGCTACCTGCCCTGGCTAAATCTTCCTGTGATCCTGGTTATGTCAGAACTCCTCAGAGTCAAGCTCTCTCTGTGATCCTGTGATTCTGGGATCCTATGATCCTGGGCTTGTTAGAGTACCAGGGAGTGCAGCTTCCTCTGGGTATTGTGGGACTGGTTGAAGTTTATGCTCAAAGTCTGCTCAGGGCACCGACCCAGACAGACCAGAAGCAACCCGAGCCACTGGGCTGGTGGAGTTCCTGTGTTCCTGGTCCCACACATCCCAATTACTCTCAGTGTTGGGGCAGATGTGTCTTCCTCACCTCCGATCTTCTGATTCTGGGCATATCAGAGTGCCTGGGAGTGGAGCCACCTCTGGATGCTGTGGGACTGGCTGCAAAATTTGGACCCAATGTCTGTTTAGGGCACCAGCCCAGACAGACCAGAAGGAACCAGTGCCATTGGGCCGATGTAGTACCTGCGTGCCTGAGTCCTGCTGGTCCCAGATACTCCAGGTGTTGGAACAGATGTTGTGTCCTCCTCACCTCTGATCCTGGGCATGGTAGAGTGCCTGGGAGTGGAGCTGCCTCTGAGTGTTGTGGGACTGGCTGCAGAATTTGTGCCCAATGTCTGGTCAGGGCATAGGCCCAGACACACCAGAAGCCCATTTCCCTAATTTCTTTCTCATCCTGTTTATCCTTTGAATAGAAGAAGGCTACTGATTTATTTGAGTTAATTTTATATACAGCCACTTTGCTGAAGTTTTGTTTTGTTTTGTTTTGTTTTTTTTTTGTTTTGTTTTGTTTTGTTTTTATCAAGTTTAAGAGTTCTCTGATGGAATTTTTGGGGTCACTTAACGTATCATTTGCAAATTCTCAATCCATTCTTATAATAGAGATAACTTTTCATGGAGACTGGATGGGTTGAGGCCTTGGTCTTGAGCTCTTCACATCCTTATATTGTTGATGAAGGCTCTGCTCCTCTCTCTCCCTTTCTCTGTTTCCTGGAGGGCCAATGCTCTCTGTTTTCTTAATTTTCCATCACCATTCTGCCCTTGTATCTGAATCTGCCTTGCTATTCTCAGCGCTCTGCTATTTAGCTTATTTCTCTAGTTTCTGGATTGTTGGAAGTCCTCACAGGGATGCAGAGGTAAAGTCCATGCTGGAGTCCTGGGAGGCTGACTTTACAAGAGAGAGTAAAGGAAGAGCCCAGCAAAGGGTAACTGTTTGTTGTATGAACATTTGTGCTTCAAGACCCTACTCAGTTCCTTCTGGTTTTAGAAAAAAAGAAAAAACAATATATAAGCTGCTCAACTACTATCTTCTTATCTCTCCATCCCTCCCCCAAATTAAAGCAAAGTCATTGGTCATGGTAAAGTTTTTCTCCTTGTGTAAACAAAATAAATCTTTAGAGTCATGGGCACTGTTTCATGCTGGTGGCTTTGGAAGCCTTTAGACTTGGGAGCTAGATAGCATTTATCAGTCTCATAGAACCTGCCTGTCACTGGAGTCATACAGCACTTCTAAGAGAATAGGTGTGAGATCATGGTCCAAAGAGTCTCTGACATTTCCTTTTGTTTATAGCATAGGCATATTCACTGGTATTGGACTTCAGTGTCTAAGGCCAAGGTTTAGCTTCAGCATGGAGTAAAGATAAGTTGACATCCAGACCATACAGGGTGTCTTGGTATCAGGCAGAAGAGAAAATATTTTCTCTTAATTCTAGACTTTGTTGTACTTATTCACTGAAAGAGTCAATAATGGCCTGATCTTTAATGATCTTTCAATAACACATCTAAGCTTAACGATCTTTCAATAACACATCTAAGCTTTTCAGACCTATTCAACATATATGGTCCCTATAAAATAGTCATAATTTTAGATGTCATCTCATAGGCATTAAATATATTACCTAGCAAGTTAGTTGGCATATTACATGTTGGTATTAGTTCCATGTTTACAAGTTTTATCAGGATACTGTTCTCCATTATAGTTTATTTTGTCTTAAAAATTTTCATTTCTTAAAATATATATATTTCTAATAAAATTTACTGATTTTAAAAATTTATTCTTTCTTTTTAAAATTTATGTATATGCATGATTTTGTGTGGGCATGTGTACATGTGTACAGGAACTTATGGAGGCCAGAAAGGGGCACTGAATTTCCTGGAACTGGAGTTATACGTGGTTGTGAGATTCTTACTGTGGGTGTTGAAAACTGAATATGGGTCTGTGATAGTAGAAATGTCAACTTCTGAGCAATCTCTCCATCTCTGTTCCCGTCCGTCCGTCCGTCCGTCCGTCTGTCTGCCTGTCTGTCTGTCTGTCTGTCTGTCTGTCTGTCTATCCACCCATCCATGAAACAGGACCACTGAGTCTTCAGTCTTGCTCGTGATCTACTAACCCTTTTTTCTTTCTGAGTTTTCTCTTTTTGGAATAGAAATGACTGACCAGTGTTTTTCTTACTGTTGTATTTCAGAGGCAGAGAACTCTTCTTGTTTGACTAGTCCACAGAGAGGGAAGTTCTGCCTCAGGGTGAATCATACCTTGAATTGTTCACATGCCTGATCTAGATGGCATTTTTGGGTTGATGGAGTGAGTGAAGATTTTGTGGGATATTGGGATGAGTGACCATGTTGTATATTCATGAAGGGCTTGATTCTGAGGAGCCAGAAGGATGTGACAAGTTGAATCATATCTCTCTAAATTTGTATCCCTAAACTACAGTACCTCAGAATGTGACATATTTGTAGATAATGGTTATTCACAGAAGTATTTTGCAAAACCCAGCCATATGAGTCTACTCTAATTTATAACTTTGTAAGAAGAGGGGGAAGAGAATGTAGCTCAGCTGCAGGCTGTTTGCCTAACATAAGAAAGACCTTAGGCTCAAGTCCCTTTACTGTCAAAATAAATGAAGAGAGCTTATGGCTCAGACACATAGAACATGGAAGGATCAGGTGAAGGATCAGGGAGAGATGCATTCTGCAAAGCAAGAAGAAAAACTCCAGGAGAAACCTGCCAACCAACACACAGACCTCGGATTTCTGTCTCCAGAACTATAAATAAAATAAGTTTGTATTATTTCAACCACCACATTTGTGATGCTTATTTTGTGTGTGTGTGTGTGTATGCTGTTGTTGTTGTTGCTGCTGCTAATGAACAAACTAAGAGTTCCGAAAGTGCCATGCAAGTGTGCTTCCACTACGCTATACTACCAGATCCCCCTTTCTTATGTTTTAAAATGTGAAATTGTACCATTTTAAGTTTACTTCTGTGATAGCCTAAGGAGTTTTTACTTCTCAAGATTATATGTAAAATATGTTTCCTTTTAGGATGTGCATCTTCCTCTCCTCATAATAAAAAAATTACACTGTGCTCTTAACTGTAGAGATTCTTGGAAATGAAAGTTAGCTTTAGAATCCAACAAAGGTTCCTCCCCACATTTTCTTCTCCAATGTAGGCTTCAGACTCCCCTAACTGAAAGTTAGCCTTGAGAGGCTGTCTGGAATCGGTCATTCTGAAGTTGGCCATCTTCCACTGAGAGGAGCTGTGGGACCCAGGGGCCTCCCCTTCAGCATCATTTTTAACCTCCCCTCCTGCCGCCATGAGGATTCTGAAGAATTTAGCCTGGCAAGGCTCTCTTTTCTAATCCTGAATTTTCTGTCTGGGTTCCAACACTTAAGCTCAGATATGTACAAAAAAAATTGCTGAAAATTCCTCGTTGACATCTCATTTCCGAGCTGGAGTTACCATCTCAAAGAAAGGAAATATCAGCGAATGTGTGAAGAAAGACCTTGCCAGCGTTCAACATAAACTTGCAGATCAACTGAGTGTTGGTGGTATAGTAGTTCATGGGCAAACCTCAGGAATATGTCTTTCTGGAGAACCAGAAAAATCTTGCCTGCTTTTTACTTTATTCTTTCAAAAGTGAACACTGTCAAAAATCACAACCAAATGGGTACTGTGTTAGACAGAACTTATCTTTCACTTATTTAATGGCTGGTATCTGAACTTTAGGTTTCTTTAGGAAACAAGAAAAAGTATTAGAGGTCAGAATAGCTGTATATCAAATGAACATGTTTCCATGTTGCCTAGAATGTCCTTTCTCTCAGCCTTCCTCCCACAAACTGACAAACCAAATGTAGCCATTTGTAGATCTTGGCCTGTTGGGCTCCAGGTAACTTACAGGTGTTCTGTGACAGCAATTTTGGTTGATGGCTTGGCTGATGTGCAGAGGGTGAGGTGAAAGTCAGGGGCTACAGTATTGTCATTGACTCATTGCATACTCTTTGAACACTAATTTAGAAATATCTGCCTCAAATGTGTGTGTGTGCCTGTGTGGATGTACATTCAATGAGATAATGGATGTGAACACAGTCTTGAAGCTATAACTAGGCTATGCAGATGTTAGTCATTATTTTCAAACTGCATCTGTGACCTAGTTTTGACTGTGGTTTACTTTTGGAGAGAAGAGAATTATAAAAAGCCTCTTGGCTCATCTGGAGCAAGACTAATCCACTGATTTAATACCCAAGATCATATTAGAGGCAAATGCCCTTCTACCAGAATAGACCAACTCCAAAGTCTGTTCTTACCTGCTAAATTTTTACTTGCTAATTAATGGTGAGTGGCACTTTCATCAGCACACTATATTTTAAAAGTCCACTTAAATAAAAAAGCAGGCTCTCCGAAGGAGCATCACCTGCAGAGCCTCCTACCGTGTTCAGCTTAGGAAAGCAAATGCACATTGGAACTTTTCCATATTCAACTGCTCATCATCTATAAGGGAGTTGCTTTCACATTTATACATTGTCTCTCAGAGAATTTTTGAAATATTCCTCAGATATGTGTATTTTCTCTTAGATGGTTTTATGTCAAGATGATGGTGATGCAAACTGCCTAGTGAGTGGCTGGAACAGATTAGTCATTTTAACAGGAAGAAAGCCACCACTGGTTCATAATTCATGCTGGATGGAGTTCTGTAAGATGACCCCAGTTTTTCATCTCAAACTGTTCATTCCACCATTTTATCAGGTAACCACAGAGTGGCTTTCTGGTTCAGTGACTGATTTCTTGGAATTCAGAGGAAAGAATTCAATGGAAATGCCTCCAAATCCATCCAGTCTGCTTTGGCATCTTGTGTATAGCTTAATCCAAACATGCGTCATTCATGACCCTGTCTGTACTGATCACTTCCAACGCTGCACTCTGTATCACACACCTTTACTTCTCTGTCCTTAGCCGCTGCTGGTGAAGCACTAAGCAGTACTTTTGTGGGGTAGTTCATAGTTCAAGGATGAGCTCATGGTTCAGAAGGAAGGGACCTGGCTTGTGTTCGGAAGGCCTGGTTTCCCCATTGTGCTGGAGTCTTTGCTTAGCTTGAAAGCGGATTCTAGTTTTCTGCACTCCCTGGGCCTTGGTTTGTACATCTGAGAAATCAGTGGTGTAAACAAGATATCCTGCTGAACTCTTCCAAGTCTGGATTTTACATAGCTATCAGGTTTGTGAGTATGGAGAGACTATGGACACCAAAATCCCAGCAGGCCGAGACTCTGTTTTGAGGGAAATTACTAAAGATCACTAAACCTCAGGAGTGTCTTAGGGTTTTATTACTGTGAAGAGACACCATGACCAAGGCAACTCTTATAAAGCAGAACATTTAATTGGGGCTGAATTACAATTTCAGAGGTTTGACCTATTATTGTCACGGTGGGAAGCATGGCAGCTTCTAGGCAGACATGGTGCTGGAAGAGCTGAGAGTTCTACATCTTCATCCAGAGGCAGCAGAGGAAACTACTGTGTCTCATACTGGGCAGAGCTTGAGCCTATAACTCTATAGCCCACCTCCACAGTGACATACTTCCTTCAACAAGGCCACACCTATTCCAACAAGGCCATATCCTCTAATAGTGTTACTCCCTG
Organism: Montemys delectorum; assembly: GCA_019843815.1. Classification (NCBI taxonomy): domain Eukaryota; kingdom Metazoa; phylum Chordata; class Mammalia; order Rodentia; family Muridae; genus Montemys; species Montemys delectorum. Next base: position 5,943 of record JADRCD010199979.1, read on the forward strand.
TGGGCCAAGCAAACAAACACCTGAGTCTGTGGGGATCAAACCTATTCCAACCACTACATCAAGAATGAAACAATTTTTTTCCTGTGCCTATGTGTTCAATGCTCTTCCCCATTTTCTTTTCTATTAGTTTCAGTGTATCTGGTTTTATGTGGAGGTCTTTGATCCACTTGAACTTGAGCTTTGTACAAGGAGATAGAAATGGGTTGATTTGAATTCTTCTACATGCTAACTGCCAGTTGAGTCAGCACCATTTGTTGAAAATGCTGACTTCTCCCCACTGGATGGTTTTAGCTCCTTTGTGAACATAACACCAATAGCTTATGCTCTAAGATCAAGCATTGACAAATGGGACCTCATAAAATTACAAAGCTTCTGTAAGGCAAAAGACACTGTCAATAGGACAGAATGGCAACCAATAAATTGGGAAAAGATCTTTACCAATCCTATATCTGATAGAGGGCTAATATCCAATAGATACAAAGAACACAAGAAGTTAGACTCCAGAGAACCAAATAACCGTATTAAAAAATGGGGTGCAGGCTAAACGAAGAATTCTCAACTGATGAATACCGAATGGCTGAGAAGTACCTAAAGAAATGTTCAACATCCTTAGTCATCAGGGAAATGCAAATCAAAACAACGTTGAGATTCCACCTCACACCATTCAGAATGGTTAGGATAAAAAACGCAGGTGACAGCAGATGCTGGAGAGGTTGTGGAGAAAGAGGAACACTCCTTCATTGCTAGTGGGATTGCAAGTTGGTACAAGCACTCTGGAAATCAGTTTGGCTCTTCCTCCGGAAATTGGACATAGTACTACCAGAGAACCCAGCTATTCCACTCCTGGGCATATACTCAGAAGATGCTCCAACATGTAATAAGAACACATGCTCCACTATGTTCATATCAGCCTTATTTATAATAGCCAGAAACTGGAAACAACCCAGATGTCTCTCAACAGAGGAATGGATACAGAAAATGTGGTACATCTACACAATGGAGTACTACTCAGCAATTAAAAGCAATGAATTTATGAAATTCTTAGGGAAATGGATGGATCTGGAGAGTATCATCCTGGGTCAGGTAACCCAATCATAAAAGACAACATACGGCATGCACTCTCTGATAAGTGAATATTAGCCCAGAAGATCAGAATACACAAAGTACAATCTACAAACCACAAGAAACTCAAGAAGAAGGAAGATCAAAGTGTGGATACTTCGTTCCTTCTTAAAAGAGAGAACAAAATACCCATGGAAGGAGTTGCAGAGACAAACTATGGAGCAGAAACTGAAGGAAGGACAATCCAGAAACTGTTCCACCTGGGAATCCTTCCCATATTCAATCATCAAATCCAGAAACTATTGTGGATGCCAGCAAGTGCTGGCTGACAGGAGCCTGATATAGCTGTCTCCTAGGGGGCTCTGACAGTATCTGACTAATACAGAAGTAGAGGCTTACAGCCATCCATTGGACTGAGTACAGGATCCCTTATGAAGGAGCTAGAGAAAGAACCCAAGAAGCTGAAGGGTTTGCAGCCCCTTAGGAGGAACAACAATATGAACTAACTAGTACCCTTAGAGCTCCCAGGGACTAAACCACCAACCAAAGAGTACACATGGTGGGACTAATGGCTCCAGCAGCATATGTATAGCAGAGGATGGCCAAGTCAGTCATCAATGGGAGGAGAGGCCCTTGGCCCAGTAAAGGTTCTATGTCCCAGTGTAGGGGAATGCCAGGGCCAGGAAGCAGGAGAGGGTGGGTTGGTGAGCAGGGGGAGGGGGGAAGGAACAAGGTTTTGTTTTGTTTTTTAATTTTTAAATTTTTTTCAGAGGGGGAAACTGGGAAAGGAGATACCATATGACATGTAAATAAAATATCTAATAAAAAAAGAAATACAAAAAAAGAATGAAACAGTGATGCTTATGTTCAGTTATGTTCAAAATGTGCTCATGTATATGCAATACCGTATTCTACCATAAAGCCAATTTCCCATCTCTTTTATTATCTCTTAGGAAAACACTATCCATGTGGTAAAAGCATAAGATGCAGCAGACACATAGCATCAAAGCAGGGACTCTATCTTCAAGCTTGACTCATCTTACATTGCTCAGGAATATCTGGGGCTGGAGTGCAACATGGAAAATCTCTAGTTTCTTCCAGTTCTGTATCCCCCTGGCACTCTATGGGACTGTTTTTTCATACAGCATCATTCTAATCACTAATGTCCTTTGCAGAGAAAATTGACAACACCATTTCCTGACCCCTCCCCCCCAAAAAAAAACCATCAGGGCATTTAAGATGCAAAAGCAGTGTGGCAAGGTTTCAGATACTAATAATAAGGGACCTATTTCTAGGCCATTTGGATGATGTGAACAGAAAAGGAAGCTGGCAACAGAAGCTGGGGTTGTCTGAGGAGTGTGGATATGTAGCCATCACACCTTGATGACTTCATTGCCCATAATAGAATAATGTCCTCATAAATGTGATTACAGGGTAACATGAAAGATGAGAAATGCCAAGTACTTTTGGAATGCTGGCTTCATTCAAATTCTGCTTTGTCTTCTCCAAGACTCCTGATTTCTCTGTATAGAGTCCCAGTAGGCTACATTCTTCACTGGAAAGAGCCAGCAGAGCAGATCGATGATGCGAGTCTGAGCAGGAAAAGGGATGGAATGATGGTAAATGTGTTTGCATGGTTAAGAACAATGAAAAACCCATTGTACCAGCTTGCTTGGTATGGGCTACCTGAGAGCAGTAATTAAATACATACCTCAGTGTATCTTCTGTAAGTTATAGCTGTAAAAATAGTTAATTCCAAATTAAACTCTATTGTGAAAGGGAGTAGGATTTTTCAAATAAATGCCATTTCATTTGTGAGTGGGATGTTCAAGGCTGTCAGCACAGTGCTTTGCTTAATGTGCCGGTTTCAATTTAGAAGGAGGTGGGTCCTCTTCACCCTGACCACTGAGGCTTTGCCCCTACCATTTTGGAATGTCTGACCCTTGGGCAATTATTGCTATTTTCTCCAGATCTGCAAGGGCATTGCCACCCATGATATGCTGTGCTTCTGCATCTGCTATACACCCATCCACAACTAGAGGTATGGTATTTGGATTTTAATTGTCATCTTGCCACAACCCAGGAACTGTCTAGAGCAACTTGGCCTATGGGCACGCCTTTGGGGTAATGCCCTACCTGCTAACTGATCTGGAAAGAAGACAGCCAACTGCACATTGTGCTATATATCCTGGGCTGGAGCTCAAGCTGTATAAAAGTGAAGAAGTTTAGATGAGAATAAGAAGGTGGCAAGAATGCACTTTTCTTTCAATGCCCTTGACTATGGATGTCATGTGACTGGGTGTCTCAAGCTCCTGCCTCTTTGAGTTTCTTGCAGTAACGGACTGTACCATTGGATTGTGAGCCAAAGCAACCCCTTCCTCTCCTATGTTTTATCACAGCAACATAAATGTGACTTGGGCAAGATGGTACCACTGTGAGCCCTGGATTTCTTGGGGACATGATGTGTACTGTGCAACTTTGACACAAATGAGAAAGCCATCAGTGCTGTTGGATTGCTTGTTGGAAGGATTAATAAGAAGGTACCTCCCCTATTTATTTATATGCTTGTCTGGTGAACATTTTATTATACTTCTGCTATATTCAAGACCTCATCTTGCTATGGTACTGAAGTAGATATTGCCTAAGATTCTGTCTCAAAGCATATTCACTCTAGCTGTGGTCTTTCCTATGAAGAATGGTAGAAGGAATTCAGAATATTTACCAGAGCGGAAAATACTGAGGCATCTGGAAGTGATGCTTGGTATTTAAAGGTTAGACTAGGAAGCAAACTTGGCTGATGTGACTCCAGAAAGTAAGACCTAGTGACATCTGGAGCAAGAAAGAGTTCCAATAATTAGAATAGAACGGTCCAAGAAGGGAATGGCTGACAAGGGCAGGTAGCAGTCCTATCTGAGTGACAGTTATAGGAGTCATTTGGTGACATCACATGAAGACACATGTGGGCATACATGGACATACTTAGATACATACAGATATGAACACACACACATACAGTCATGCCATGCTTGAGGGTTCTTTTTGATCTCAAAGACCAAAGAGGTTGCTGTTTCCCTGCCAAAATATTTTTCTAAGTTTGACAGAAGGAAATTTTTGGCCAGAGACTATACTTTTTTTTTTCTACCAAAAACATAACTCAAAGGCAAAATGGAAATTATGTTCTTGGTATTGAGAAGGGGTTTGTAGGTACTTCTCTGGTAAGAGCTAGGGAAGTCTGAGAGCAGCTGAGGGACCATATTTTTTTCTGCCTCTGATAGATGTAAAGTATATTTTATGTGGAGTTTGTATGTATGCACAGTATCCTAAATTTTCTTAAAGTTCCATGTCACATCTACCATTGAGGGAAGTCAACATAATATATGTATGTATGTATGCATACATGTATGTATGTATGTATGTATGTACATATGTATGATAAACAGTGCATACTGCATTAGAATATGTATATAGTGCCTATTTGGTATGTATTGACTTGAATGCATGTTTGCATCCTAAGAAAATTCATAAGATCCTAACTCCTTAGGTGATGGTATTAAGGGTCGAGATGTCATGAGTTCAGATCGGTGACTCATAATGAAGACTCCATAACTATGACTGCAGGAGCCAGTTGGATCCCTCCTCCATGTAAAAGTGTAGGCTCTGGACCAGGAATTATGCCACACCGGGCATAGAATCTATCTTGACCTTAGTCTTCCAACTTTCATAAAAGTAAGAAACAAATTTCTGTGATTTATAAGCATCACATATATGCTACTTTGTTATAGCAGCCTGTGTGTGTTATGACAACTAAATACTTATACACATGTTAAATTGTAGAAATATATGAACCATCATGTTTAGAGAGAAAAATCTTGATTATCCCAGGTCTTTGGCTGGCTGTGTATGACTTGCACATAACCTTCCCTCCCTACAGTGAAAAGAATAAACTGTGTTATGAAAAGTTTAGAGTTAAAGGTAGAATTGGACTTAAACCTCAATTGCTTTGGCCTGGAAGCCTGTGCTCTTCTTCTGTGACCACACTGCTTTATGGACACTCAGTGACTGGGAAGTATATGTAAAGTCCTTTTCCTTGAAGGCTTGCATCTAGCTGTTCAGGGTAGGAAAGGGCCTTTGGTGCAGAGGGGATGCTGGGATAGTCTTTTCTACTGGGACTGTTTTTCTGTGTGAACTAGAGAAGGCTTTGCCACTCTCAGAGCTAGTATGTAACAACTCCATGAGATGGTACATTCCTCATGGGCCCTCTGACCCTCACATCTGAGGGTTGTTTTATCCAGAACACACTACTATTGACAGGCAACTCACAGATCGAGTCACAGAACCTATTAGTCTGTATATTCCTTCAAATCTATGAAAGTCTTTGCCTGTACTTGTGGGCCAGGCTCTAGAAATAGTGGACTTGGCCTGCTTGGGTGGCTCTTTGCTATTATTGAACCGGTGCCTGCAGAATTCTGGAGGTATGGAGAGTGGTTTATTTATTTCCCGCATCAATGAACCTTTCATTCCCTGGATTGGTTCCTTGGCATTTCTCTGTAGTCAGAAACACATAAAATATGTTATTTCAGAAATTTAGGGGGCTTGTTTTAAAGTTGAATGGAAACAGTTTAGAATGAGATATTTTTGTTTATTTGGAGAACTTGGGAATCTGCGAGTTATTTTGAACTTGAGGGTCTGGATAACAGTCTGTGCTACAAACCCAGTTCTTTCCCATTAAAACATTTCTTTCTTTCTTTTTTCATTTTTTGGCAAAGATTGGGATTTTGAGAATGTAAATTTTGAATGAAAAGAGGAGTTTTTATGTTTGTCACATTTCACATTATCGATTGTGATTGATAAAAACAATGAATTGCTCTTGTTTTCACATCTCAGGAAAAAACACACCTGTAATTCCTGATAACTATTTCCTTTGTTTTTGTTTTTGTTTGTTTGTTTGTTTGTTTTTCGAGACAGGGTTTCTCTGTGTAGCCCTGGCTGTCCTGGAACTCACTCTGTAGACCAGGATGCCTTCAAACTCAGAAATCTGCCTGCCTCTGCCTCCCAAGTGCTGGGATAAAAGGTGTGAGCCACTACTGCCCAGCTTGATAACTATTTCCTAAGAAGATTTTCCAGTGCTTTGAGGATCATAACATGGACATTGATGGTGGCCAGTATTGATGGGGATGCCACTGATGGTCATTGGGATACAAGCCTGTTGATTTTGGTAGTATCATGCAAACACATGGAGAATACCAGTAGCACTGTTAATAACATGCACAAAACAAGCCACTTTTCATTATAAACATGACATTTGTGGATAGGTGTATGGTGACAAAGACCTTTTCACTAATATTTTTGTAAGCCTGGTTTTAATGGATCTGTAGTATTTTTTGATGGAATATCTCTATCTATCTATCTATCTATCTATCTATCTATCTATCTATCTATCTATCTACCTATCTATCTATCTATCATCTATCATCACAGTACATTAGCAATCAAAGGAAATTTCCTGTCACTTATCCATCAACTATATCTGTGTTCACTTCTTCATTTTCCTGTTTCTAAGAAGATCTGCATTTGTACAGATGAGGTGTGCAGTACACTTTATTGAGTCAATTATCTCAGTCCTACCCATGGGGGCCATTTACTATGCCCACTGTGTCCATTATCTACTTAAAAATGTCAAGGAATGAACGTGAGCTTTTCAGTTGTTTGATGAATCCCATGGAGATGGCTGCAGTGAAGGTAACATGCTCACTGGGCAAGCATGTGAACCCATGTTTGGTGTAATGCAGAGACAAGAGGATTCCAGGGGCTTACTGGCTAGCCTTGATAGCTGAAATAGAAATCTCCACATTCAGTGAGAGATTGTGTATCATGAAATAACGTGGGGAGCTGTCTTTGCTGTGAAGAGACACCATGTCCATGGCAATTCCCATAAAGGAGAGCATTTAATTAGGGCTGGTTTACAGTTTCAGAGGTTTAGTTCATTATCTTTATGGTAGAAAACATGGTGTTATGTAGGCAGACATGGTGCTGGAGAAGGAGCTAAGAGTTCTATAACTTGATCTGCAGGAAGCAGGAGACTATATGTCACACTGGGCATAGCTTGAGCATAGGAAACCTCAACTTCCTCCAACAAGGCCACACCTCCTAATAGTGCCACTCCTTATGGGCCAGGCATTCAAACACATGAGTCTGTGGGAGTTATAACTATACAAACCACCATAGGAGCAATAAACAGATATTCACCTCTGGCCTTCACATGTCGTCACACATGTGCATATGCATATACCACACAGATAAAAAACAAAAAGGAAAATGATTGATGGGGCGAACTTTAAGAACTGTAATGATTGATCAAAAGTGATGTGTGTTTTAAAGACATTTTGCTTAACCCTTTTCTTGAGTGGGATCCTGTTAGAGCACCAACTCCCCCAGGCCTGGAATTTCTGTGCTTTGTTAGCTTAATTGCCTCTATTATTCAAGATGGTGTGTAAGAACTTAGCTAAAATGAGGGTCAACTGTAGAGTGCTGAGTCAGGGTGATGCCTGTAGACTGCTGAGTCAGGATGGTGCCCATTGGATTTTGAAAAATGATTCTGTGGAAAATTTTTACAAGCATTCTTTGTGAATGTGATCCCTCATACTGCTTGTCCTTGGTTGTCTTACCATAAACGCACGTGACTGAGGAAAGGACCATACCCAGCACTCACAGGGGCTGAACCGACCTTCCCATGCAGTCTGCGCCTCTTCTGACACTGTCTGTAGTCAGGCTTTCCCGGGGAAGATGAGTGCATATTGTCCAATGGCAGCTGGCACACATCCTAATAGATAGGACCAGTGCTGTTGGTGGACACAGGTATTCTGAGTTGTACAGGAATCCCGATAGAATTTTGTGAGACATTTCCACTTAAAGATGGAATATATAAAGAAACCTTGAAGTCTGAGGATCAGACAATTGTGTAAATATCACATTCCATTCTCAATTACTGACTAGTAGGAGAATATAAGATCATGAAGAAAAAAATGAGCATCTAGAAGAAGGCCAGCTTTGACTTGCTTCACATGTGAGACATCCTAGCTTTAATTCCCAGTAAGACGCATGCACATACATGCACACACACACACACACGCACACACACACACACACACACACACACACACACACACACACAC
>JADRCD010199979.1:25106-37973 GCA_019843815.1 Montemys delectorum
GTGTGTGTTTGTGTGTGTGTGTGTGTGTGTGTGTGTGTGTGTATGTGCCATGGCATCCATGTGGAGGCCAGAGGACAACCTTAGGTGTCAGTTCTCACCTTCTACCTTGTTTAATGCAGGCTGTCTTGTCATTCATCATCACATGGACCAGGCTAGCAAGCCCTCTAGCTTTTCTCATATTCTATGCTTCTGCCAAGCATCTCCTCAAACAAGTATGGGAATTAGATTCATGTTACCTCTTCTTGCTTTCATTTTTTAAACACACACACTCTATCTATCTATCTATCTATCTATCCACATACATATTTAGAGATGTATTTATTTTTATTTTCTGTGTATGAGTGTTTTGCCTGCATGTAGGTATGTGCACACTTGTGTATCTGGTACTTATGGTAGTGGGAAGAGGGCATCAGATCCCTTGCAATTTGAGTGACATAGGGTTGTAAGCTGCCATGTGGGTGCTGGGAGTGGAACCCATGTCCTATAGAAGAGCAGCCAGAGATCTTAATCACTGAGCCACCTCTCTAGACCCCCTCTTACTGCTTTGATGTGGGTTCTGGGAATCCCAACTCATGTTATTAGCCTTGCCATGCCTACACATTCCCTGATGAGCTGTCTCCCAGCCAAGGGATCTCTTCCTGTTTTTGTGCCTCTGTTAGAATCCAGGACCTCAAGGCAACAAGATATACCTGACACACTCTGCATCTTTATTTTCAATGAACAAGTTGTCTTCCTCTTCAGTGTCTTTCCCCACATCTCCAGTTCTTCTCTCTCAAAACCCTTTGGGAGATCTCCTTTTGGGGAAGATAGAAACAAATGTTCAATGACAAACGGCAGTCTGAGTCCACCAAAGTTCACCTTGGGGAATCACTGAGTTCCTGAGGCTTCCTAACAGTGCATGGGTGACTTCACACAGCCCAGAAGCCATACAGAAGTCTCAGTCTGTATGGATGAGGGCTTTCTGACAGCTGCATAGATGGAGTCCTCTCCTCCAGCTAACCCCTCACTGTCTCTATGTGAGATGTCTCCAGAGAGCATATGGCTTTATTCAAGTAGGCCAGAAACACATACAATTGACTGGAAGGTGCAGGAGAGAGTGGCTGGAATCTTAGATGAGGGTCCAGTGACCTCCCACTCCATCCTCCTATGAGGGGGAGCATTAGGCATCAGCAAGATGGATCTTGAGGGTCTCTTGCAAGTAACCACAGGTGCTCTGAGGCTGTTGAGAGCTGTTATGCTCAGAGGATCACGCTACACCGCAGAACCCCATTTGTTCTCACTGTACCTCATTTATTCCAGGGGTTTGTGCTACATACATCCCTACACAAACAATTCCTCATTCTGTACTTCCGACCTTAAACTTTATTCTAAACATCATACCTCCCTTTACAGTTCCCCTACACCCATGGCATTTAAACAACCCATTCTCTTCCCCCAGTCCACTCAGCAACATTTGAACAAAATCTGGCTGTATGCTCAGATCTTTTTCTCTATAGATCAAAGCCTTCACAATGGCATCCTTGTTAACTGGGACTAAATAACCAAACTAGAATATTCCTTTCCAAAAGTGACAGTATATATTCACATGGCATGTGGCTGCCCTACTACCAGCTTTAGCTGGCAAAATATGGGCTACTACCTACTTGTGCTCCTATAAGCAACATGCCTGACATACAGATCCATGACCGTCATCTACATAGTTCATGGTCCTCTGCTAAACAATATTTCATTAGGCTTTAGTTGAAGCCTTTTGTAGCTTAAGCAGATGCAGCTTTAGTTTGGCAGTGTATTGGGTATAGATCTCCAACCTTTGTTTATCCCTCGGTACACTCTCATCTGTCCTCCCTTGGAGACACTCTCCCGTTTAGGTTGCCAATTAAGTTGTCCCCACTCTTCTGAAGAATCTTCTGAAGATTCTTATTGTTGCCAGGACATCAACCGTGCCTCTTGTAGAACATATTCCAGAGGGAGACTGTGTGTCTCCATCAAAGGTAATTGTCTTGGTGCACTTGCGGGAAATCCTAGTGCTTCAGATTACTCTAGACTCCTGATTGCTGGAAAAGGAGCCTAATATGCTCTTTACAGGCCTGCTTGTGGGAGTAATTACATGGTTAAGGCACTGTATCTGGTTTGACGACTAGTAGGTCAACCTAGTTGCCAAAGCAGGCTGATCCCCACTGCCCAAAGGATTGGCCTGGTAGCACTTGGTCCACTTGAAAAGTATTCTACTTGTGTGTGTGTGTGTGTGTGTGTGTGTGTGTGTGTGTGTAGGGTCACCTGGGCATTTGATATTTGGGGCAAAAAGGGGGGACATCTAGTGGTTGATAGCATTTAGTTAGGGGAAACTTGGTGGCCCTTCATTATTATTATATTTTTATAAAGCATGATGTTCTCAGAGTTCATCATGTTGTAGCATTAACCAGCATTTCATTCCTTATAGTGGCTAAGTGGTATTCCATCTATGAATATACCATATTTTTGTCTATACAGTTGTCTATCTTTAGGGTTTGTTGGGATGGTTCCATCTTTTGGTTGTCTATTTGTTTTCTTTTGTTAGCTCCCTCTCTCTCCTCTCCCCCATCCTCTCCCTTTGCCCCCTCTTTTTCTCTCAAAGCTAGCCACCCATCCCTGTGTCTTGTACATGTTGGCCATGTGTCATAACACGGTCCTCTCTTCTGTCTGAGTGTCTGTGTAAGAAAACATCACTTGAGCCCCCAAAGCTGCCTTTCTCTTACGCTTTCTTCTAGGGGATTTTAGAGTCTTCTATGTTTAGATCTCTGATCCATTTTGAGTAGGTTTTCTATGTAAGGTATGAAAGCGGTTTTTTTACATGCCAGTGAATACCACCTCTGTAGCTAGTTGTACCTCTGTCACTTACAGGGGGCACCATACCTCCCTCCAGTCAGCTCCTCTCCGAATCCTTGTACAAATGGGATGGATGTGAGTCTTGTTTCCCTCTGGCCATAAGGTTCTCATTCACCATCTCACTTTTTAATCCGCTTGGGCAACCACACGGGTAAAAGCACTGGGCATGCTATTGCTCAAACAGAGCAGAGATAGCCTGCCTACAAGATTGCATGTGTTTATTTTTGAACTTGGAATCGAAAAGGGTTTTCCAAGCATGAGAGAAAATTTAGAATCTGTAAAGGAAAAAAGATGGAAGCATATGAGTTTGTAACATTTTTAAGAACTATTTGGCAGAGAGGAGCTTAAACAAAGCAAAACAAATAAATCTGGGGAGAGAGTAGAGTCTTCAGGGCATGTGACAGATAGAGAGCTGATAGCCACAATCACCGATAACACAGATGAAAGTCACAGAGAAGTCTGGGGGATTTTGAAAATATCTTTAGGAAGAAAAGGAGAGTGGACATGAAATGTGTTTATAGTTTTTTTTGTGTGTGTGTGTGTAGCTCTTCTCTCTCTCTCCATCCCCCCTTTCTTGTGTGTGTGTGTGTGTGTATGTGTGTATGTGTGTGTGTGTGTGTGTGTGTATTCACATATGTGTGGGTGCACACAGATACATGTGCACACGGAGGTCAGAGGCCAGGTGTCTTCATAGGTCATGGTTCACCTTATTCTCTGAGGATGGACTCTCAGAACCTGGAGTTTATGGATTCAATTCATCCGGCTGGCCAGCTGGCTCCAGGGAATCCTTGTGTGCTGGGATTACAGATGGGCTGTCAGCTATGCTTGGCTTTTATGCCACTCCTAGTAATCTGAACTCTGGTCTCTGGGCTTGTGCAGACTGTGCTTTCTCTACTGAGTCATCTCCCAGGCTTTCAGTACAGCTTTTAAGTAAAATTCAAATGAGAAATAAATAGGCAAGGAAAGTGCCTGCTACGATCTGGTGATGCTGTGAGAAATACATACACAGGGACAGTGCTGCTACAATCTGGCGATGCTGTGGGGCAGGTGTGCTTAGGCACAGAAAGAGGTGAACTGTTGTGACCATTGTGGTGATCATTATAGGCAGCAACTTGCTGGTGTCCATTAAAAATCAAACTGCTTAGATTCTGACCCATCAATTCCCTTGCTATGAACTCATCATACTAGACTGCCTCCCCCTGAATAAAAGCAAAGACTAGAAAACAAGCTTGGAAATACTTACGTGTCTAATCCAGAACACCCAACAATCACCAGACAGCTTGTACATCCCAACATAGAAAAGCCCCAGAATATCTTCAAAGGGAATATATCAAGGACTGAAAATTACCCAGCATATGCACTGAGATGCAGACACTCTGTAAATATAAAATTTAAACATGTAAAATAAAGTGTAAAGGCAAATATGCTATCTGAAGCATTAAAAATATAGGTACACACAAATACCTCACCATGTTGGTTTAAGCATGTCCTGCTATTATTTAAAGGATATGCTAACCAACTGCTAGTTGTGAGCCATTTGGGAAGAGGGACTGAGGAGTGAATGATAAGGGGCTTCATTTTATGGCAGTGGGCACTACGGAATGAGGTTTTACATGATTTAGTTATTTTTAAAACTGTGGCCCATTGCAAATCGCGTCTGAAGAAGGCCATGTATGGACTAAGATACATTCTCTCTGTTCTCACTCCCACCTCCAATCTGTCTCTATAAAATGTACATGAACTTGTAAATACCTGTTTGTATAAAAAAAATGTGTACCTTTTAAGCATGCCTAAAATTTCCCCTCCCCCCTCCCCCCTGCCAGGTGCAGTTGTGGAGTGTGCTCTCGGGCTGCTGCGGTCTAGGAGGTGATGGTATGCTGGGGCACCGGGGCTGAGAGCCTGCCAGAGAAGGCTGCCATGTGCTCACATTTACCTGCTCGCTCCCTTTTTATGTTTGATGACATGTGTATTGCCAAAGGCTTACCGCTGAAGTCAAGGCAGCGTATGTTGTTAGAGGCACTGAGGTTGTTCGTGCAGCCATCATCACCCCATCTTCTGAACTTAGAGCCTCACCCATACTCTCCGCTCTGGTTACCAGCGTCCTTCCTTCTTGGTCTGGGAACCTGGTTCTTCTGGTCTTTGGTGTCCACCTGTTTCACATAGGATGCTTTATGCCTCATCTGAGTTGTAGCTTGTGATCAGATTTTTTCCCTTTTCAAGACTGACTAATATCCCACTGTTTGTCTAGACCATATTTTACTTGTCCATTCATGCACTGTTGGGAGAGCTGGCTAAGTAATGCTGCTTTGAACCTGCCCAGCTGTTGTTCTACATTTGCTGCTTGGGATGCCCAGATGCCCAGGGGAGGACTTTCGGGATCATATGCTAATTTTGTATTCTATTTTAAAATGTATTTACTTATTTGTATTTGTGTTTTACCTGCAAGTTTGTGCACCATGTGCATTCAGTGCTCATGGAGGCTAAAAGAGGGCGTTCGAACTCCTGGAACTGGAGTTACAGACGACTGTGAGCTGCCATGTGGGTGGTGGGAATCGAACCTTGGAAACCTGGAAAAGAAGCCGGTGCTCTTAACCACTGAGCCATCTCTTCACCTCCTGTGTTAATTTTTGAGGCACCACTGCATTGCTTGTTACCAGTCTCTCCACATTTATTATAGAGTTTTTCTGCACATGTACTTTTGAACATAATGAAGTACATATTTTGTATACAGGTCATCTCAATGAGTGTGGCAGGTATTAAGTTTGATTGTAGCAGGGGCACACATGTGCGTGGAGACGGGAAGTTAACCCTGGGTGCTTCCTAAGTCTCGCCTCACTTGGCTCACTGAGGCAAGGCTCTCTTGCTAGACCTAGAGCTTGCTATTTTACTAGTCTAACTAGTGATAGGCAGCTTACCCTAGGGGCTCTGGTGTCTACCTCCCAGCACTGAATTTACAGGTGGGCCATCAGATCAACCCAACATTATGTGGGTACTGAGGATTCAAACTGTGACTCTCATATCTGCACCATGAACACTTTACCCACCAAGTCATCTGCCCATGTACTCAATATGGAACCTTCAAACAACCGTTGTTGTTGTTGACGTTCCCCTCTGATTTTCTGTTCTATTCAGCCCATATACTCTTCTACCCCTAGTGGATTCCTCTCCACTCTGTAGCTTTGACCTGCAATTTCTCGTTTGTATGAGAAATTGTAAACAGTTACTGCATTCACAGGCAAGTCCAAGGCAGATCAGTGTCTGTCTGTAGTCCTGATTCTCAACCTGTGGGCCATAACACCTTTGGTCACACATTAGATATCCTGCATATTAGGTATTTACAAATCATAACAGTTGCAAAACTACAGTTAGGAACTAGCAACAAAAATAATTTTATGGTTGGGGTCACCACAACATGAAGAACTGTATAAAAGTGTCACAGCATTACAAAGGTTGAGAAGCACTGCTCTAGAACCAAGGGCCCCGTCTGACAGCCGTGGTGACATGCAAACGAAGAATGCTATTATATGGGCAAGTGCAGAGCTGGTGGCCATTGATAGGGCCTCCTGGCCATCCCTTCTGAGTCAGCTCTGCCACTTCTTAGAATACCAGTCAAAGCTTTGTAGACTACATTGTAATGTTGTAGAATCCCTATTTAGGGTAATGAAAAAGTGCTATACACATACAGTACAGTTTTATTCAGAAAAAATAAAGTTAAGACATTTTCGGAAAAATGGGTGACCCCTGAAATTATTATATTAAATATATTAATATTATCTTATTAACTCAGAAACACAAATATCACATTTCTCTATTATATGTGGGTCCACACATACACAGATACGCTCACACACACATATGTGTATATATAGGGGTGTTTATGTATATTCAGGTGTAATTATGTAGAGGCAATGAAGCTACAAAGGAGACCACACACTGGGAATAAAAGGTGGCATAGAACAGGAAGAGGGCTATGAAACTCCTACGACTTGAAAGCAGAAAAGAATCTACTGGGGTGGACAGGTATGTGTGTGTGTGTGGGGGGGGGGTGCTAAGGAGGAGAAATAAAATCATCAAAAACAAATTTCACTTGAAAATGTTGTAATGAAAGCCAATATTGTATATGCTAATCAAGATTGATCATAACACACACACACACACACACACCACAAAGCAATTCCTACTTAGTTTATTATTCTTGCAAGTTGAGGGAATTAGGCCTTCTTGGGGCTTGGTGTTCCCACCCAGGGTGCTTTGGGGGCGTATCCCACATGCTCCAGGCTTAGGCAAATCATGCATTTCTAGGATGACAGAGAGTGGAGAATAAAACTCTGCCATGTCATATTGCATCAGGGCGCAGTAGAAGGCAGGGAAATCAAGCCTGGGGGTTCATCAGGCATCTAACTCTTTGAAATTTCTCCATTAATCAAAGAAGGTGATGTTTATACCAAAAAAAGTTATCTTATTTTTTTTTCCATTCAAATTTGCAATTGGCCATGTGCTATGCACACACACCTGGCAGGAAGTATATTTAACAGAATATGCAAATAACCTCTCCCCAAACGGGCTTCCATTTTACTATGTACTGCTTAGAGCTTCCTTGCTTTGAGTTTTACTTACCAGTTATTAATTTTAAAATTTGTATGTGTGTATGTGTGTGTTTGTGTGTGTGTGGTGTGCATGTGTGTATATGTGAGTGTGGGTAAGTATGCAGGCAAGTGTGTGATATATATGTGATTGTGTAGTGTATGTGTGTAGAGAGAGTGTGTGGTGTGTGTTTAGAGTGTGTAGAGTATGTGTACAGGATGTGCATGTGTGTATGTATGTGTATGAATATGGCGTCCATGTAAGTGTGTATGTATAAGGGATGCGCGCGTGAGAGTGTGTGTGCATTTTATATAGCTCTTGGTATGGTTAGAGAAAGTGTCTGTTGTGTTAAATTACTTGGTTTGTGGCATTTTGTCTTTGCAGCCCTGGAATACTCAAATGGCTCCCAAGATGTGGATGCCTCCTAGTGCTGTTAAATCCAGGGCGAGGAAGACCAACACTCTTGACCTTGCTGGGCATACTGGCTCCTGGCACAGAGGGCTGGTAGCTTTGCCACCAGGCACCCTTGACTTCCAAGCTGCGTTGGGTTTCCTCATCTGTCTGGAGGCTTGGCTTTCCCACATCTGTGGTAATGTCATCTTCCTGGCGAACCTGAAGGATTTAACACACTGAGGGACTGGGGCTTGCTTGGCCAGTACCTGACCCGCTGAGGGCCCGAGCTCGGCTAACTTTTGTTCCCAGATGTCCAGGTGTAGCCTTTCTCTTCCATGAGACCGTGCCTCTCACGTCAGTCCTTGATTTCAAGTTTTGCTGTTCAGTTTTGCCCTGACGTTGTGTTTATTTAAGGAACCATTCATTTGGGCGAAACCTCACAGCGTTTAGGTTTTGGCTGAGTGAGCTGGAACACTCTGTTGAGTATTTATAGCCAGAAACGTTTGTGCTCCTCAGACCACATGACTTGACATCCCCGAAACTTGAGCAAGCTCCGGTTTGCTTCGGATCTTTAAGCCTTTCTGCGGTGTAGAGGGGAGTGCAGACTCCAGAAGCTTTCACTGTTTTGTAACTCTCTTGGTACCGCTCCAGTGAGCCAACCGACCTGTGGTCCCCATCAGTTGTCACACGTGACTCTCGAGTGTCACCATGCAGGTGCGCAGATGGTGCAGACAGTAGGCAAGAGACTTCAAGTCTCTAGGTTTTACCTCAAAGTGGTTAACAGACAATTTCAGTGGGGGTTGGGGGGGCAGAAATTCCCAAACCAAACCAAACCAAACCAAACCAAATAACCAAAAGCATTAAAAATGCAACACCCCTAAAACCCAACCTGTTTTTTCAAATTTGGGCCTAGGCAAGTGAGTCCTGAATGCAAGAAGAAAAACCACATTTTCCCCCTTCTATACACCTATACTTATGAAGTTTCTCCTTTTTGAAAAAGAAATAATTTGACCCTGGGCCAATACCGGGCCAATACCGGGCCTTAATGCGCATTCTGCCAATACCTCCAAAATCATTTGAGAGCAGGCCACAAAAAACCCCCAACCAACCAACTAAACAAACAAACAACAAAACAAAACAAAACAAAACAAAAATCCCCAAACCGCCCAGGTTTGCTGCTGGAGAGTTGGAGGCAGGCTGGGCAGACTGTGTGGCAGGAAATATTTGGACAAACGAGAGCTGACTTTTCAGTCTCTTCTTGCCAGAAAGCCAAAAGCAAAGCTGGAGTTTTGTGGTTCTGGCACTTTCTGGGCCTCCCAGTCATTTTACACAGATGGTTCTGGTTTAGGGCCATGGTGCCCCATCCACTGGAGGGAAAGAAAGCCCGCGAACGCCCCAAGCCTCCCACTCTCATGCCAAAGTATACTCTACTGTGGGGAGAAAATGAGAACCGGGAGAAGTCGCTTAGAAAGCCGCCAATTAGGGTGCAGAAGCTGAATGGTTCAGTGACTGTGCTATGCTGAAACCCACATTTAACTTTGGATTAGGTCACCTGGAGGGACACTGACAAGGACTCTCCACTGCCCAGCCAGTCACAGTGGCATGATACTGAAAGGTTTGGGCAGGCCTACTTTATCATTTGAAAAGACAACAACCCTGAAAAGCAGAGCCACTTGCCGTTTCCCAAGGGTCTGGGATACAGAGAGGAATTCCCAAGTGGGTGTTTGCATCAATCTTTCTATTCCTAAATGAGGGAGACCTCAGTCATCTCTCTCTTTTTCTTCCCACTTTCCACAAGTGATCTCTCACCCCTGACTTCCTCTCTGGTAAATTTCTCTTCTGCTCACTCTCGTCCATACTGTAATGGTTGTTGTTAATAATTTAATAGGTTCTGGAATCTAGGAGATGGGCCCTCCAGGCCAGGGCTTCTCCACCTTCCTCATGCTGTGCTGACCCCCAACCATAACATTATGTTATGAACCATAATGCAAATAACCGATGTGCAGGATATCTGGTAATGTGACTTCTGTGGAAAAAGGTCATTTGACCCCACCCCACCCCCCACCACCACAGAGAGCCACACTGTTCTGGGCACACCTTTGATGGACTCAGTTAGCCTCTGAGCATGCCTGTGAGGGATTATGTTAGTTAAATTAATTGAGCTGGAGAGGCAGAGGTCAGAAGTGGGTGACATTGTCTCAGAATAAGTGAAAAAGGAAAAGCTAGCTGAGCAGTAGCATATGAGGAAGCAGGAGCTCCCTTATAGTGAATCCAATGTGACCAGCTACTCTAAGCTCCTGCTGCCTGTACTTCTCTGACACGATCCTGGCTGTTCACTGAACTGTGTGATGAAGTAAAATTTCTCCTCAGAGTTGCTTTGGTCCAGGTATTTTTTTTTTTCAAGCAACAGGAAGAAAAACTAAGGCTCTCATCTGATCAGGGGAGTTGGCAAGGTTGACAGGGGAGTCGGTAAGTTATGCTTTTATTTGCCGTGGTAAAACACCTGCTATCAACAACCTAAAGGAAGATGGATTCATGTTGGCTCCTGGTCTCTGAGGTTTCAGCCCCCAGTCCTTGGTTATGTTGATTTTAGACCGGTGGTGACATAGAGCATCATGATTCTGGAAGCATGATTAGAAGCTACGAAACTTTCCTGGCTGAGCTTCCCCATTCCACTTGTAACTGCAATTCCAGAGGACCTGGTGCCCTCGTCTTCCACAGGCATTTGCACTTATGCGTACAGACCCACTCCCAACCCCCAGAGTTAAAAATAACAGCAATTATTTTTTTATGTCCACATCGTTTATGGGGCTGTCTTCTTTTGTTGCACTTGCTATATTTTATATTCACGAATGTCTCATTTAATGTGTATATACATTTCATATATCTGTCAGAAGAAGGCATTAGATCCGTTGGAAGTATAGTTTTGGGTGACTTCAAACTTCTCTGTGGGTTACATGCAGGTCCTCTGCAAGAGCAACAAGTGTTCTCAGCTGCTCAGGCCATCTCTCCAGCCTGTAGATTCTAATCTTACTTTTCTTCCCTAAGCAAAACAATGTAACAAGGACTCACTCTTCATGCGTCTGACATCATTAGCACTGGTTTTAGGTTCAAGGTGGAGGGAAATGAATAGGTTGTACACAGATGCTGGTGTTTTTCCTGAGTCACCAGAGCCTCTTAAGATTGTGGTATTGCAGAGGCGCCTAGAGAGCCTGTGAGTATTGCAGAAAGTTCTCACTCGAATCACTTTGAAAAGAGCATTTATACAATACTTTAGAATTCACATCTTGATTTCTGCAAACTTTTGGTTGGTACTCTTAAATCTTCCCGGGACGCATGAAAGGCAGGTGACAATCCATGACATGAACACCTCCAGCCCCATGGCACAGATGTGGAAACTAGACTCAGTGCTGTTGGTTTCTTTTTAGTCACAAAGCCTTTTAAACGTAGCACGGGGCCGTGTACTCATTTCTGAATCCTGGCTCAGAGATTCATAACAGGGCAGTATTATTGTTAGAGAGGGGTAAGGATAATTTTGTGGGTCTTATTTTAAAAAAAGAAAGCAAGACAAAGCACATCACGATAACAAGGCTCTCAGACCCCCAGGGCAGATGGTTTCTCTGTTTATGTTGAGTCTGGACCACTGGTGTGTGAGCAGTGCCCCTCCTAAAGCACAGGAGGGGCTATGCAGGCAAACGCTGTCACAGCTCATCAAGTGAGAAGATTCACAAACAGAAATGGTTTCCAAGACCTGGCTCTGTGAATGAGTGAGCCAAGCTCCTGGGGTGTGGCCCTGCAACTCCATCAGTCAAAACTCAAAACAGACATTGGCTGAGCTTCAGGGTCCACACTTGGAAGGCAAGGTATGATTCATTCTTGGTTTGTCCGGCCTTGTGAGCCCAGGCCAGGCTTCCACAGAAGAGCTAGGGAGGGACTAGCATTCCTTCCTTAGAGACCTTGGCAGTAAGATTTCTAGGTTCCTCTTGGATAGAGAAGCAGCAGATGGGGTTCAAAGATTACTATAATACCAAAACCTTAAAATGCTCAAGTCCCTTAGATAAGATGACACAGTATTTGTACACAACTTACACCACACACACACACACACACACACACACACACACACACACACACTCACTATAATTGAGGGGGGGGACTCAGAATGGTCTACTATAGGCTGAGGGCTTAAATAATAGTCCTTCAGGCTGGAATCCCAAGACCCAGATGTTGGCATGGCTAGGTTCTTTTGGGAGCTGTCTCCCAGGCTTGAAGCTAGGAATCTTCTGTCTGTGTCTCTTGGTATTAGTCTATCTTATCGATATTTCTAAGGACACCAGCCAGATTGGATTAGAACCTATCTCAGTGACCTCATTTCTACTTAGACCTCTTTAATGACCTTGCATCAAAAACAATCACATTCTGAGATGCTAAGGGCTATTTTCAGGGGAGGGAGCATGGATTACCTCTTAAAAGAAGGTCAAATTAAAAATGCAAAATCAGGTTCAGTGCTTCAGAAGAATGGCATGCATGAAGAGTACCCAGATTAAACATTTGAGTCTCTTGGTAGATTTGTAGGTAGGTCAGTGGCTGCCACTTATACCTGTTTCTGTTACTGTTACTGTGCTGACAGGGGTGTTAGGAGGAGGTATATGTCCACAGAGTGACAAAAACAGTGGTCTTCAGTGGCCTACATAGACATAGTGAGGGTCATATCTAAGGGATAGGAGAGGAAAAGCTGCCAGCTGGCTCTGGGTAGACCAGGGAGGTCTGAATGAAAGCCAGCTGGCTCTTGGTAGAACTGTTGAGGAGCTGGGTAGAAGACGAGTGAGCAGACAGGCTTATTTCCTATGAGGATAAACCCATCACAACCAAATACCACCATTGCCAGCACTGACCCTGCAATCAGAGTATTTACATCATTGGATTCTATGCTGCTTCTTGCCCTGTTTGGGATGTGGCTAGGGCTTTACAGAATAAAAACCAATTTGTGTGTGTGTGTGTGTGTGTGTGTGTGTGTGTGTGTGT
>JADRCD010199980.1:6759-42566 GCA_019843815.1 Montemys delectorum
GATGGGGTGAGAGGTGGGGACATCCATGTGGAGTCATTGGGGTAGGTAGAAGGTATGAGATGTGGAGCAGTTGGAGAGTGGATGGAAGGGGATAAAATATGGAGCATAAAAATAAATGAATTAATAAAAATATCTTAAAAAAGAATGATAAGATTTAATTCCTTCCAATTTCTGACTTTCTATTAGGTCTAAAATTTCAGCCAAATCTCCCTGTTCTAGAACATCCTGCAGGTCCTAACCCCCAACTGCCTCTCAGATATCTCATAACTTTTTGGTCATCTGTCATGTCTTCTCCTGGAAATGTACAACTGAGTTGAGGACCCGTAATACTTTTGGATTCCTTGCATCTCTTAGGTGTTGTTGATCTGGCTGCCTCTTTCTCACTTTTCTGGCACTGATCTGTTCTCTGACATCAGCACCCATCTCTCAGTGACCTCCTCATTTACTGATTTTTACATTGTCTTACTTTTCTCTCATTTAATAGTTGAATCGTTCCCAATTATTATGGAGACAACATTTAATATGAGAAATCCAAAAGCAAATAGACACATTTTCCACAGTTTCTAATTTGTTGCATATTTGTGCTGGTGTTACCAGGGTGTCTCACAACAAGGCAGCAATGCATGTGGGTTAGAAGAGTACTGTCTACTCTGGAGGGGGTTTCAGGGAATAGCCTCTGCACTTTTGCAAGTGAGCAACCACTTACATATTTGAAGGTTATCATCTGGGGTTGTCAGCATGTTACCTCTGACTAAATAGTTGAGAGTTAATTCCACCAGGGGCTCTGAGTGGAAAAAGCACATTAGAGGAGAAATTGGGGAATGAAGACTCATCCTTAGACCAGTTTATTTCTATTAATGCTACTTCAGAATTCAGGGTTCTGACTTTTGGGCCTGATGGGCCATGCTTCTCATTTACAACTACAATGTGTCAAGCAGGCTAGCAGCAGGTCTTGCATAAGTCTCTGATGTATGGACTATATTTTTGTTTTAAATACCTAATACTCAGAGATTGGAATGAGCAATGAATAGAAGTAGATATGCAAATTGTTGTTGCATTGAATTTTCTTCAAATATCCTCTCACCCTCACCTATTTATGAATAACCCATAAATCAAATAAAGATCATAAAACAAAGCTCCATATTCTTTTTCCTTTTGTAAATAATATCTATTAACATAAAATAACAAATTTTCCTTCATTCTTCCTTATATGTCAAATTACTTGGAAAAATGCCATGTTCTTATTTGAATTGCTAATGTCATGTTTGTAGAAGAAGCTATATTTTCTATATTAATTCATAATTATCTTTGTCAAAATAATAGTAAGAATAGAAAAATCATTGAAAACATAAAAATATAAAATCCATAATGATGCATGTTAATATAACTCTTTTCTATATTTAGTTCTAGCACTAAATTAAACATTTTACAGCACTTATATTCATTGCTCACTACATTTACAAAGCAGATGTAGTTTGCAGACAGCTAATCATCTTACTTGCAGGATAGTGGTTAATGGTGCAATGTAAATTTCTACAGAGGTATTACTTGAAAATAACTGTTTACTAGCTGAGTTTATAAATATTCTTTTTGTTTGTTTGTTTGGTTTCTTTTGATTTTAAAGACAGGATTTCTCTGTATAGCCCTGGCCTTTCTTGGAATGCACTCTGTAGACTAGGCTGGCCTTGAACTCAGGAAAGTGAAAAATTGATCAAATAAAAAAAGGGGTAAATATATGAAAAAGCTATCATTATAATTCTGGAGGCTGGGGATATGAGAAACTTTGTAAATCCAAATGAATTTATTAAACTGAGTACTTATTATAAAAATGATACTCTCTCATCCACACAATGCTCAGAACAAAGTTTCAATGTAGGTACATTATGCTTTGTCTTTAACTACATTATGTCATTGACTAAATGCATTGAAATTATTAAGGTGATATCATAACTATGCAATGAAGAAACAAACCTTGACTATTCACTGGCTAAGTAAAATGTAGATCTAGCAAGACCATTCTTCAAACTTAAGTCTACCATGACAAATCCCAAACTCATTCTGTTTTCTGGAAGATTTATTTTAATTTGATTTATGTATTTTTTTTCCTGTGGGTATCTATATCAGTGTGCAAGTACATTCCGAGGCCTTGGATCATATTGTATCTTCTGGAAAAGGAGTTGGAGGCAGTTGCGATCCCCTTGGTATGGTGATAAGAACTGAACTTATCTTGTTGTTTTTGTTTGTTTGGTTGGTTGGTTGGTTTTTTGGACGGGAAACTGGGAAAGAAGAAATTTATAGGTAAATAAAGAAAATACCTAATTTAAAAAAAAGAGGGAGATAGAGTGGGCATGGAGGTGAGAGTAATCAGTGTATTGTATACATATATGAAGTCATCATGGAATAAATTTAAGTAATTAACAAAAAGACCCTGAACTTATATTATATACTAGAGCAGAATATGATCTTAATCAGAGAGACAGCTGGTTTAATATCTCTTTCTTAAGATAGTTTTAAGTTCTAGCTCATGGATATTATCATTAGATTACATATTATCTATTTTTATATCTTCATCATTTTAGTAGCTACTCTAGAAATAAGAAATCTTGTTTCATATTCCAATATGATTTGATTCATTCCCTTAGTAAATTGCAATTTTTTCCATTTGTTTCCCCTCTTTGCTGTATGGATGAAGCAATCAGCTTTCTTTTAGAAACTCAATCAATTCTCAATTACAGACAAAAAAATGGCAGAAAAATATAGCTCTCTATTATACAGAGTGGTTCTTAATTCTGAGGATTAAAATGTTGAAAACTGATAAATACAATATTTTGTAGTAAAATATTGTTTAAAACCAGACTCCTAGAGTAATTTAAAAATCTAGGTTTTATGTGGTTCTAAAAATTAAACAGCCAAGATGTGGCCTGAACAACATTGAACATGGTAAGATGGAGGGGGAAAACTTTTAGAGTTCCAAGTCTACATAAATAGCTACTGGCAACTGGAGAATATTGACAGAAGAAGAAATTCTCTTCTGAGAAGAGACCCTCAACTGGATATCCAATACCAAGTTGTCAGTCTTGAGATGAATATAAGACAGGTAACATTGTACAGACAGATCAGGCTATATTTATGCATTTATGAGTGTATATGTGTCTCTGTGTGTGTTGATATATATCAACAATTCAAGAAAAAGTAACCAGAAAATTGAGAGAACAATGGGATGCACAAGAGAGGTCAGATGGGGAAGAAAAGGTGAATGATATAATTATAATCTCAATAAAGTAAAAGTATAAAACTTAATTTAATTGAGAAGTAGAATTACTGTAAGAATTGCAAAAGTCAAAATGTAATAATTGACCAAGAATAGTGGGTAAAATTTTATGTGCTATTATAAGTGTTGAAGTTATGGATTAATGACATATTATGTGTTTATATAGAAAAAAAATATTTCTATTCTAAAACAAAGACAGTATAACCTAAAGAAGCTGTTCTCCAATTAACTTTCACAAAACAAACAGTCCATTAAATACAATCATGCATTTATGCTGTTAAGAATTAAATGATGCCTTCACTAGCTATATAAAACTATGTTTAGTTTTCAAGGGCTTTCAAGACCTTTTATTCATATATGCTTTACCTTCAGAAAAATGTAATGCACATGATATACCTACAGTAACAATGTCTTCCACCACAAAATCACATCTTATTTCTGTTCCTTCTTGTCCTTGAAACTGACCTAGGCTCTTATGCAGTGCTGTGTCATGCATGTTAGCAGCCTCAACTCTTGTAACACTATGCTTAGATGCTTGCTCTCCAAAGTCTCTTACATCCTCGTCCCCAAAGCATCTTGAGTGGTTAAGGGTTTTTACTCATTCCTCTTGTTGGCTCATTTGCACAACTGAAACATGCACTTCTCGAGACCACTGTTGTTTATCCACTTGAGAACATATCCAGCATCCTGTGAGAGAGACAAGATGATACTCATGTTTCAAAGCAGCCACAGTATTTTTTTTTGGGGGGGGTATATTCATATATCATAGTGTAGTATATTATCTTATTTTACTTAAGAAACATTTCAGAGATGGGACATAAAAACTTGCATTGTTTAATCAGTTACTTGAAAGATGTGTTTAATTATAGACACAGAGAATTTGCTTCAGATTATTTGTACATACTTTATTGAGAAGTATCATTTCCTTTTATATGGAATTTCTTTAACCAACCTATATCCAAAAAAAATGTATATTATATGAATTCTGGCATTGTTAACATCACCCTTTAAACTCATATTTCCTAAGCTAAATTCTTTCATTGATTCCAATTTTGTATTTAATAAAACCTTGTATATATTTAAAAATTATCAGCAGTTGTTATACTTTTTATATAAATGTAAGTTTTTCAATAGAAATATGATGACTGTAGTAGAATAGACACTAATGATTGTTATTTATATTGTTTAATTATACATACTGCTAAACAGCTCAATAACTTTTTTAAAAGTCAGAATAAGTTAAAATAGTAAAGAGTTATTATTAAATCATTTTTCAACATTTTGTAATCTTTAAATTCCTACTGCAACCCAATATGCTTAATTGTAAACATTGTTTTTATGTAAGTAGCTACACTCTCAATTGAGAATGTGAGAAAAAGATGCGTTTAACTTACGGTATGTTCTACTTTCATTGTTGAATCTAATACTCTTTGTAATGTATTATTAGCAGCATTCAGTGTAGAACACTTTTTCATTTTATCTCATATAGTTACTAAAGTGAGATAAGAACTGAATGAGAAGCACTGAAAAGTCAAGGCCCAGTGAGACACAATCCCTAATCATGAAAAAAGACTAGCCATCCTGGAGACCTAACATTCCAGTGTGGCTAGGTCAGTCAGCTGGCCAAGAAACCACTCCCAGGAAGTCAGAGTCACCTTAAATCTAGGCTAAAGAAATAGGCAGACTACTGCTCAGCCTTTGTCAGAGAAGCTTCCTCCTGCTGAAGATGGATACAAGATCTTGGAACACAGCTTTAAATGGGATGCTTCCATCAAATCTCTCCCCACATGGATCACGGAAAGAGGTAGAAAGAATGAAAGGTCGATGTGAACAATGCCAGAATTTATATAATATACATTTTTTTTTCTTTTTTGTGTGCCTTTCACCAAGTCTTGAGTAGGCTAGACAGACCTTGTGTGCTTGGCAACAAGAAAAGTTTAGAGAACTACAGTTATAATTTAAATAGGACTA
This sequence comes from Montemys delectorum, assembly GCA_019843815.1. Classification (NCBI taxonomy): domain Eukaryota; kingdom Metazoa; phylum Chordata; class Mammalia; order Rodentia; family Muridae; genus Montemys; species Montemys delectorum. Next base: position 12,002 of record JADRCD010199980.1, read on the forward strand.
GTGAATGCAAAATTACAACTGTAGTTCTGCTATGGAAATTGGGATCACTGCAGGAAATGCTGTGTGAGTATAAAAATGGCTTACTCCAAGGCCTGTGGAGCCAGATCCCAGCCTCATTTTCTAGGAGAAATGATAATTTAGTTCTGGTTATTGGGGTATACTGTATTCAACTCTATCATCATCTGCGTATTTCCTGTATTTAATTTCGTATGTTTATATAAATATGACAAGATTTTATGAAACTCTCCCAAGTTTTGGCTAAAAGTATATACATAGCAATTGTTTCATATGTGTGTTGTAGTGTGTGTGTATGTGTGTGTGTGTGGTGTTATTTCTTTTTTGTCTTCAAGTGAGTAAATATTTAGAACCAGTGTCAGGATGATCAAGAGTTTAAATAACTGCTTCTATTTACTGATGTGTAAGTTTTATATTAATTTATATTCTAAGCACTTTGCTTCATTTATAAAGGTGTACAAAACAATCTCATAACATGCTTGTTAAGCATTTGAATGATAAATGATATAACTCTAAAATTAATTATCACAACCTGTCCTAATGATTCTATTGGTAACTTCTTTTTGGGGGATGATAACTCATTTCTGTTCATTTAGATTTTTCTACATTGTTAAATGCAAATTATTATATACTTTCTGGGAATAGAGGATACATTAAACCAGCTGGTTGAAAATATAATAAGAGTCAATCATTTGCAGGGAGGACAGAGTAGGACCACTTAATTCAAGAATCACAGCTGGGCACTGATAATAACTAGCTACAAAAATTTACAATTAAATGGAAGTTAATTGTGACATAGAAAAGAAGGATTAGCCCTGGCATTCTGCAGAGGGTGGGGTGGCAGGCATGGGGAGGGGGGAGGCAACAGGGGTTTGTTCTTGTTGTGCTTGTTTGTTTGTTTGTTTGTTTGTTTTTTGGAGGGGAAACTGGGAAAGGAGAAATTTACATGTAAATAAAGAAAATGTCTAATTAAAAAAAAGAGAGAGAGAGAGAGAAAAAGAGAAGGATTAGAATCTTGGCCATCACAGTTAAACAAAATTTGTGCAATCTATTAGGCATTCCTGCATGTATCAGGGACACCCGTACAATAATAAACACACAAGAACACACATCATGTAGTGACTTGAGATTTTGTTTACCAAGTGAAAGGAAAGACTGACTACAGGTCAACGGAGTTGCAATAGACCTAGGAATCTGAGTTATCTCAACTTTAAAGCTAAAGACAGTTGCCAGTGTAATGGTAGATTGTGATACCCATGAAACAAGTGAAAAGCCACTGAATCTGAAAAAAACAAAAAAAAAAAAAGAAAGAAAGAAAGAAAGAAAGAAAGAAAGAAAGGAAGAAAGAAATACAACAAGGTATTTTCTTTCCTGGAGAAAAATAAAGAATATAGCATTACAGGCGTTGATATTACAGAAAGCCACATGTACTCATTAAATTGATGAGTTTTATTTGTAAAAAATAAAAATAAAAATTACTCCCACTTATCTCAAATAAATAAACATTGGGTAACAAGTATATTTATAAGAATTTTGAATATAAGTTTATTAAACTTCTATGAACTACAATACAGATCAAACACTTAAGAATGAGTAAAAACTAAAATCCAGAACATGTCTGGTGAAACAATCAATTCAACATGGATGCCACGGCTAAGCTGAAGTGACGGGAACTTCCTATGGTCTGTAAAAGCTTAAGAACTGAAGGTTTGTCCACCTCTGGGAATAATACCTGCTTACACTTGTGTCCAGTATCATATATGGGATGACCCACTTAAGGAAAATTATATAGACTATGATACGGTTGGCTCAAGTTACACTGTAAAGTGACATGAATAAGATAAATAAGTTATCTTTAGATAAACATACAAATTATAAAATTAAATTCGATAAAAATAAAAAAAATTCTTTACAGTTGAAATTGAAAGAAAATATTCTAGTATATGAGTAGTTAAAAAAAATACATACATAAAAAGAGACATAATAGAGGAAAGACCTGAAGAAACAAATGCTATTAGTTTTTTTTTTTTTTTTTTTTTTTTTTTTTTTTTTTTTTTTTTTTTTTTGATTTTCGAGACAGGGTTTCTCTGTGTAGCCCTGGCTGTCCTGGAATTCATTCTGTAGACCACGCTGGCCTCGAACTCTGGCCTCGAACTCAGAAATCTGCCTGCCTCTGCCTCCCAAGTGCTGGGATTAAAGGTGGGCGCCACCACCGCCCGGCGGCATTAGTTTTATAATGACAGAGGGTAGCAAATATAGGAAACAAAACCCATAGACTGCCAAGCAAGATCTAAACACCAACAAATACATCAGCAATAACGGGTTTCCATTTATTTGTACAGATAGAGGCAGAATACAAAATTATCTGAAAGTCAAACAAAAGTATACCATTTTAAAGATGGATACATTTAAGAAATATAAATATAATTGACTTGTTAGGAGTCATAAAAACAAAAGACTTTTTAGTAATCCAAAGAAGCACAATTAAAGTTCTTGGTACACATAATATAAACTAAAATTCTGATATAAAATGGAATTTAAATGACTCTTAGTCAACCAAAAAACAAGACACATAATTTCTAGTCATGTGGCCATTTGATTATTGACTAAAATCTCTTAAGATTATCAGCCTAAAGGAAATTTTTTCCTTTTATGTTATCAAGCTTGTTTATGTTAGACATAATCTTCAAAAATAAAATTGAAGGGATTCCTAATAGGATTTCTATAAGATTTGGACGGTGAACATTTTTGTTGTTATATTATATAACCAAAGGTTTTACTTATCTGTAAACATAATAAACACAATAATGACTCAGCTAGCAAAATGTAGCCACTGGTAGTGTAGTAGCAGAGACTTTCTAGGAGTAACCTAGTACTTTGCGGTTGGATTTTAAGTCCACTACAGAAGATGGAACTCATACCTAGTACTGTTAACCAGGACAAAAATTCATAACTAAATAATAGAACCTAGGAAAGAAAACAAATTCTATTATTTCATTTAAAAGTCATAGTATTGAACTTCTTTCTAAAGTATTATCATTGTACCCACAGCTTAGTACATCCCTCAGTGCTTTTAAATGTAGGATGAATACAGAGACCTAAAACTAGTAAATGTACAGATAACAAAAAACTGTGGAGTGCTCAGCTCTAAATGGGACATATATATTATACCTCTTCTCATAAGATTTAGTGGTAGACAAGGCAGAAAGGTGTTACAAGCCCAAGCAGTACACCTAGACTGCTTTGAAATAATATTTTTACACATAACAGAGACATTATTACACATACAAACTTACAGAGGTTGGGACTATATACGTAAGATATGCAAAATTTCAAGCTGGATAAAATCATAATAGAGGTTGAAGAGAGGTTCTTGAAGACCCACCCTTATGTGAGTTATTGGAGGAGCTATTGAAAAGGGACGGCTGTAGTGATAGGTAATCAGTTTTCTTCAGCAATGCTGTCTCTGAGTGGTTACCTTTGTACATTCTGGAAGCACTAGCTAGACTTAGGGAAGAAATTTTTTTTTATTTTGTAAAGAATTAAAAGAGAGAAAGGGCACAGAATGTAAAGAGAGAACAATGGTGGAGTCCTAGATTAGAAAATGGAGGAGAAGGAATAGAAGGGGAACAGTTATATGCATGTCTAAATATATATATGCATGTCTAATTATATATATATGTATATATATATATATGCATGTCTAACTTGATATATATCAAGTTGTCAAGCAATAAAAATATGATGAGATAGCTATTGATAAACTTTATGTTTTTACTTAGACAAATAATCAATTTAATATAAGACTTGTTTCCAAAAGCAACATACAGTGCCTATCTTCAGTTGGGATAGTTTCGGATTGTATTTCTGTAACTGTCCCCCCAATTTTACTTTTCCCCAGTGAACTATCTTTGTACAAACCTGGGAGCTGGAGAACTGTGATTAATGATGAGTCAGGCAATATCTACACTTTCAGCTACTACCTCTGTTAAGACCTTTAATAGGAAGGTTTTTTTTTACACTGAGATGAGAGAGATTGTGTTGCCCATGTCTCTGACTTTCCTGGAACGGTAGAAAAACAATTAAATTCTTTTATTTGTTGATTAATATTAAACAATGTTTTATAATTATTTCATTTGTCTACCTTATTTTGAACTTAGATTGTTGCCCTGAAAATTGATTATTGAAAGGCTATGAGGCTGATTATCCACCATAGTTTATTTAAATGAACTTAACTGAGACATAAGATTCATACTTCAAGTGTTTCTAAACTAAGCATGTGATTTTACAAACACTGGCAAAACTATATATAAATATGTCTTAACACAATCAATTTAATTTTTAATTAACCTATTTGCTCTCCTCCTTCAAGACAGCACAACAAAAACAAAAATCTCACTGGTGTACTTTTAAACTTCCTAAATTAAAGCAGCAGGGAACTAGTCAGAACTACAAAAACATAGGCTTGGTTTGGGACACACAGATGACAGAAGCATCTGTGAAGATATGAGTGCCTTCAATGGTGGCATTGCTTCTCTTAGCTTATAGAAAATTTTTTTTCACTTGCTCTAAATTAAAGATCTTGGAAACTTACCTTTAACCTTACATGGTGTGTCCATTAGGACATTCTTGTTCACATTTTGTTTTAATAGGGCAAGTCAGAGGTCTCTATTCTGATGACCTCTTAAGTAGAGCAGGAAACTGACAGACTTCCAAAAGAAAGGAAAATGACAGGTGTTGTGGATGGCTCTGTACTACTTGTATTTTTGTGTTAATTCTGGAATGAGGAATTAGACACATACTCAGGTGGCTTATTGTGAACCAATTCCCTAATAAATAAAGGAGCCAATTACTGAACGAATAGGCGGGACTTCCTGGTTCGATTGCGGAAAAGAGGAAGCAGTAGAGAGTTAGGGCCTTTTGGAAAGAGGATAGCATAAGGGTAAGATGTAGCTGCTAGAGTTTCCCAGTATTCACCATTGGAGGAATCAGATTTTAATAAGGCTTACAAGATTAGGTTTTAGTTGTTGGGCTTAGAGATTGAGATACCATTGTTTCTGAACTAAGTTTGTGTTGCGTTTTCCTTCACTCACCAGGTCAACTAGGTTGAAGAGAGAAAGGTTCAGCAGAACCTTTTGTGGGCTCCAAGCCAGAGAATCTCCAAGAGATAAAAAGAGGTCGGCCATTGCCTTCCAGTGCATGGCTGGTCAAACCACCAGGGCAGAGAGTAGCTGGGCACAAGTCGGGAAAAGTACCAGTTTGTTTGTTTGTTTATTTTTTTCATTATTTCCCACAACAGATGTGAGCTCTCTAGAAACAATTCTGAACCATTCTTTAGTGAAAATTGTTTAAGACTTGAAAGTTTTCAGCCAGTTCTACATAATAGAAACTGGGTAGGTGGCATGTCCCCTCTCTCACTACTTAGAGCTCCAAAATGACATTTGGATTTTCTCAAAGCCAAGCCAAACAGGAAATGAGGACTGTTTTCATGAAAACAGAGAAAATATTTACAAGCTATCCACAGGATCCTACTTTACTTAAATGACTACCTAAAAGATAGGAGGAAACATGAAATACATAGTTCAATTATTTCCCTTTGTGTCTTTTGCCTATACATAGCAAGTAAAGATCTTCCACCAAATCCAAACTCACTTAAACTTTCTAATATTTTACTAGACATTGTAGTTTTCACATGGTGCATTAAATCTGTCATTCATTTTGCTCTTTTTGCAAAACAAACAAATAAAATTCAGTGATTTAATATCTCAGTTGAACTGCCTCAGTGGCTTTTATATTTTGTGTTATTGCCGCATACACAATATGTATGTATATAATTTCAAGCCCTATGTATTAACTATGGGTATATAGTAAAGTAAATGAATTTGTGTGTTGAAATATAATCTTTTGACCCTATCGACACATATAAAATTATAAATTATATGAAATGTATAAATTTGTGTATATTTAAATATGTTATAAATAAATTTGTATAAATAAGATGTTTTATTTTATTAGTTTATTACATTATAAATGTATATGAGTGTTTGCCTGCATGTATATAATATGTCCAACTTTCCATGGAGATCGGAGTTACAGCCAGTGTGAGCTGACTGATGTTATGGCTGCTGGGAATCAAACTTGGGTCCTCTGTAAGTGCAAGGAGTAGTCTTAACCACCAAGTTATCTCTGCAGCCACAGACTATAATAGTTTTTATTCTTACTTTGTAATCTCTATAGCTTTAACTGAGTTTTTTCTTGTTTATTATATCCTAGATAAGATTTCCATTATTCCTTTGACTGCGAATGGTAAGAATTAACTCATCTGTTTCTAGTGCACACACACACAAGCACACATAAAGAGACAGAAAAATGCATTTTTGTAGATAACCTTTAGTAAACAGATAGAAAGTCTTGTCTACTTCTAGACTGTTGATAGATTTCATAGTGAATGGTTATCAAATTGTACATTCTTATATTTAAGGATAAATTGATGACACCATACTTTTCTTCAGCCTGTCATGTTACATTTTTCATTTCTTTACAGTTTCATGGTTGTATATAATGAAGTTTAGTAATTTTCATCTACTATCTTTTCCTCTCTGTCATTCTCTTCTCTTGCCATTTGAGCATTTTTCCCCCAAAGAAGTCCTATTTTCATGTTCTTTCTGTGTTTGACCCCCTAAGTTTAATAAGATTTATGAGCCTGAGTATAGGTGGGGTAATATTTAGTGGACTGAGTGAGGGAAACATATCAGTGGTACTGTGATACTCTTTTTCTAACAACCATTATCCATCAGCAGATCATCCTCAGAGGGTAGGACCTCATGGACCTCTCCTTCATGATAGGATGCTGACTAGTAAATATTGTGTTTGTCTTGTACAGATAATCACAATTGAAGTTAATTCTTAGATATAATGGCTGTGTTGTATCCAGAAAGATTATTTTCTTTAAAAATTAATCAGTTTTGATTTTTCTCTCTGGATATTTTCTAAGACTGGACCTGCTGGGAGCCACAGGTCCCAGATGCTGCAGAACAACTGGGGCAGTGTCCTTCATTCATCCATCTGCAGCAAGGTAGGATGGCTGATCCACAACCCTCTCTACACAGGTCTTACCAGGGGAGAGCTGATCTCCCAGGAGTGCTGACACAGGCTTACAGATCCACAGGAGGAACAAGCTCCAGCCAGAGACAGCAAGAACATCTAACATCAGAGATTAACAGATGGCGAAAGGCAAACTCAAGAATCTTACCAACAGAAACCAATACTATTTGCCATCATCAGAACCTAGTACTCCCACCACAGCAAGTCCTGGATACTCCAACACACTAGAAAGATAAGATTTGTATCTAAAATCATATTTCATGATTGTAATAGAGGAATTTAAGAAGGACATAAGTAACTCCCTTAAAGAAATACAGGAGAGCTGGGCAGTGGTGGCGCATGCCTTTAATCCCAGCACTTGGGAAGCAGAGGCAGGTAGATTTCTGAGTTCAAGGCCAGCCTAGTCTACAGAGTGAGTTCCAGGACAGACAGAGCTATACAGAGAAACCCTGTCTCGAAAAAACAAAAAACAAACAAAAAACAAAAAACAACAACAACAACAACAACAACAAAAAGAAATACAGGAGAACACAGGTAAACATGTACAGGGGAATGCCAAGGCCAATAAGTGGGAGAGGGTGAGGTGGCAGGCATGGGGAGGGGGGAGGCAAAAGGGGTTTGTTCTCGTTGTTTTTGTTTGTTTGTTTGTTATTTGGAGGAGAACCTGGGAAAGGAGAAATTTACATGTAAATAAAGAAAATATCTAATAAAAAAATTAATGATGCAGAATCCATACACTTTAGTAGAGTGTCTCCTGGCTTAACTTTAAAATAGCAAGAGAAACTTATAAAAATATACCTTATTAAAAAAAAAGAGGAAACACTAAAATCCCTTAAAGAATTAAAGGAAAACACAAGTAAACAGGTGAAGGAATTGAAAAAAAACCATCCAGGACCTAAAAATGGAAGTAGAAACAATTAAGAAATCACAAAGAGAGACAACTCTGGAGATAGAAAATCTAGGAAAGAAGACAAGAGCCATAGATGCAAGCATCACCAACAGAATATAAGAGATAGAATGCGGAAGATACCATAGAAAACATTGACACACCAGTCAAAGAAAACATAAAATGCAAAAATATCCTAACACAAAACATCCAGGAAATCCAAGACACAATGAGAAGACCAAACCTAAGAATAATAGGTATAGAGGAGAGTAAAAAATTCCAACTTAAAGGGCCAGTAAGTATCTTTAAAAAATTATGGAAGAGAATTTCCCGAACATAAAGAAAGAGATGCCCAAGAACATACCGAAAGCCTATAGAACTTCAAATAGACTGGACCAGAAAAGAAATTCCTCCCGCCACATAATAGTCAAAACACCAAATGCACAAAGCAAAGAAAGAATATTCAAAGCAGTAAGGGGAAAAGGCCAAGTAACATATAAAGGAAGACCTATCAGAATTATACCAGACTTCTTGCCAGAGACTATGAAAGCCAGAAGATCCTAGGCTGATGTCATACAGACCCTATGAGAACACAAATGCCAGCCCAGGCTACTATACCCAGCAAAACTCTCAATTGCCATAGATGGAAAAATCAAAGTATTCCATGACAAAACCAAATTTATGCAATATCTTCTCACAAATCCAGCCCTTCAAAGGATAATAAATGGAAAACTTCAATACAAGGATGGAATCTATATCCTAGAAAAGGCAAGAAAGTAACATTCCAACAAAACTTAAAGAAGATAGCCACATGGACAGAAGTCTAACTCTAACAACAAGAATAACAGGAAGCAACAGTTACTTTTCCTTAATATATATTGATATCAATAGACTCAATTTTCCAATAAAAAGATATAGACTCTCAGACTGGATATATAAACAGGAACCAACATTTTATTGCATACAGGAAACACAACTCAGTGAGAAGACAGAAACTACCTCAGAATAAAAGGCTGGAAAACAATTTTCCAAACAAATGGTCCAATAAACAAGCTGGAGTAGCAATTCTAATATAGAATAAAATCAACTTTCAACCTAAAGTGATCAATAAAGATAAGGATGAACACTTCATATTCATCAATGGGAAGATCTACCAAGATAAACTCTCAATTCTGAACCTCAATGCTCCAAATGCAAGGCATCTACATTCATAAAAGAAACTTTACTAAAGCTCAAAGCACACATTGCACTGCACACAACAATAGTGGGAAATTTCACCACCCCACTCTCTGCAATGGACAGATCATGGAAACAGAAACTAAACAAAGACACACTGAGGCTAACAGAAGTTATGAAACAGATGTATTTATCAGGTATCTATATAACTTTTTATCCTAAAACAAATGGATATACCTTCATCTCAGCACCTCATGGTACTTTCTCAAAAATTGACTATATAATTGGTCACAAATTAGGCCTCAACAGATACAAGAAGATTGAAATAATTCCTTGCATCCTGTCAGATCACCATGAACTAAGGCTGCTTCTCAATAACAACATAAACAATAGACTGCCCACATACCCATGGAAGCTTAACAACACTGAACTCAATGATAACTTGGTCAAGGAAGAAATAAAGAAATTAAAGACTTTCTAGAGTTTAATGAAAATGAAGCCACAACATACTCAAACTTATGGGACACAATGAAAGCAATCCTAAGAGGAAAACTAATAGTGCTGAGTGACTCCAAAAAGAAACTGGAGAGAACATACACTAGCAATTTGACAGCACATCTGAAAGTTCTTGAAAAAAAGGAAGCAAATTCACCTATGAGAAGTTGACAACAGGAAATAATCAAATTCAGAGCTGAATAAACAAAATGGAAACAAAAAAGAAATATACAAAGGATCAACCATACCAGGAGCTGGCTCTTTGTGAAAAATCAACAGAATAGATAAACCCTTAGGCAGATTAACAACAGGGCACAGAGACAGTATCCTAATTAACAAGATCAGAAATGAAAAGGGAGACATAACAACAGAAACTGAGGAAATCCAAAAATTCATGAGATCCTACTACAAAAGTCTATACTCAACAAGACTTGAAAACCTGGATGAAATGGACAATTTTCTAGATAGATACCAGGTACCAAAGTTAAATCAAGATCAGATAAATGATCTAAACAATCCCATATCTGCTAACGAAATAGAAACAGTAATTAATACTCTCCCCACCAAAAAAAAAGCCCAGGACCAGATGGGTTTTAGTGCAGATTTTTTTTCACACTTCAAAGACCTAATAAAAATACTCCTCATACTATTTCACAAAATAGAAACAGAAGGTCACTCTACCCAATTTGTTCTATGAAGGCACAATTAATCTGATACCTAATCCACACAAAGACCTAACAAAGAAGGACAATTCAGATCAATTTCCTTTATGAATAGCGATGCAAAAATACTCAATAAAATTCTTGCAAACTGAACCCAAGAACACATTAAAATGATCATCCATCATGATCAAGTAGGCTCCATCCGAGGAATGCAGGAATGGTTCAATATATGGAAATCCATCAACATAATTCACTATATAAAGAAACTCAGAGGAAAAAAACCTATATGATCATCTCATTAGATGCTGAGAAAACATTTGACAAAATGCAATACCCCTTCATGATAAAAGTGCTGGAAAGATCAATAATTCAAGGCCTATACATGAACATAGTAAAAGCAATATACAGCAAATCCATAGTCAACATCAAATTAAACGGAGAGAAACTTGAAGCAATCCCACTAAAATCAGGCACTAGACAAGGCTGCCCACTCTCTCCCTACTTATTCAATATTGTACTTGAAATCCTAGCCAGAGCAATTAGACAGCAAAAGGAGATCAAAGTGATACAAATTGGAAAGGAAGAAGTCAAATTATCACTATTTGCTGATGATAGGATAGTATACTTAAGTAACCCCCAAAATTCCACCAGAGAGCTCCGAAAGCTGATAAACAACTTCAGCTAAGTAGCTGGATATAAAATTAACTCAAGCAAATCAAAGGCCTTCCTCTACACAAAGGATTAACAGGCTGAGAACGAAATTAGAGAAACAATACCCTTCACAATAATCACAAATAATATAAAATATCTTGGTGTGACTAACCAAGTAAAAGATCTATTTGACAAGAACTTTAAGTCTCTGAAGAAGGAAATTGAAGAAGATCTCAGAAGATGGAAAGATCTCCCATGCTTATGGATTGGCAGGATTAATATAGTAAAAATGGTCATCTTGCTGAAAGCAATCTATAGATTCAATGCAATCCCCATCAAAAATCCAACTCAATTCTTCACAGATTTGAAAAGAGGAATTTGCAAATTCATCTGGAACAACAAAAAACCCAGGATAGTGAAAACTATTCTCAACAATTAAAGAACCTCTGGACAATCACCATCCCTGAACTTAAGCTTTACTATAGAGCAATTGTAATAAAAACTACATGGTATTGGTACAGTGACAGGCAGATGGATCATTGGAATAGGATTGAAGACCCAGAAATGAACCCACACACCTATGTCACTTGATCTTTGACAAAAGAGCTAAATACATCCAGTGGAAAAAAGACAGCATTTTCAACAAATATTGATGGCTTACTTGGTGGTTTGCATGTAGAAGAATACAAATTGATCCATTCCTATCTCCTTGTACAAAGCTCAAGTCCAAGTGCATCAAGGACCTCCACATAAAACCAGATACACTAAAACTAATAGAAAAGAAAGTGGGGAAGAGCCTCCATCGCATGGGCACAGGGGAAAATTTCTAGAACAGAACACCAATAGCTTATGCTCTAAGGTCAAGAGTCTACAAATGGGACCTCATAAAATTACAAAGCTTCTGTAAGGCAAAGGACACTGTCAATGTGACAAAACAGCAACCAACAGATTGGGAAAGATCTTTAACAATCATGTATCTGATAGAGGGCTAATATCCAATATATACAAAGATCTCAAGAAGTTAGACTCCAGAGGACCAAATAACCCTCTAAAAATTGGGGTACAGAGCTAAACAAAGATTTCTCAACTGAGGAATACTGAATGGCTGAGAAGCACCTAAAGAAATATTCAACATTCTTAGTCATCAGGGAAATACAAATCAAAACAACTGTGAGATTCCTCCTCACACCAGTCAGAAGGGCTAAGATCAAAAACTCAGGTGACAGAAGATGCTGGAGAGGATATGGAGAAAGAGGAACACTCCTTCATTGCTGGTGGGATTGCAAGCTGGTACAACTCTCTGGAAATCAGTTTGGTGGTACCTCAGGAAACTAGACATAGTACTACTAGATGACCCAGCTATACCACTCCTGGGCATATACCCAGAAGATGCTCTAACATGTAGTAAAGACACATGCTCCACTATGTTCATAGCAGCCCTATTCATAATAGCCAGAAACTGGAAACAACCCAGATGTCCCTCAACAGAGGAATGGATCCAGAAAATGTGGTATATTTACTCAATTGAGTACTACTCAGCTATTACAAACAATGAATTTATGAAATTCTCAGGGAAATGGATGGATCTGGAGAGTATCATCCTGAGTGAGGTAACACAATCACAAAAGAACACACATGGTATGCACTCACTCATAAGTGGATATTAGCTCAGGAGCTCGGAATACCCAAGATACAATCCACAAACCACAAGAAACTTAAGAAGAAGGAAGACCAAAGTGGGGATACTTTGTTTCTTCTTAGAAGGGGGAACAAAATAACCATGGGAGGAGTTGCAGAGACAAACTATGGAGCAGAGACTGAAGGAAGGATAATCCAGAGACTATTCCACCAGGGAATCCTTCCCATAATCAATCACCAAACCCAGACACTATTGTGGATGCCAGCAAGTGTTGGCTGACAATAGCCTTATATAGCTGTTTCCAGAGAGGCTCTGATGGTGCCCAACTAATACAGAAGTAGAGGCTCACAGACATTCATTGAACTGAGCACATGTTCCCCAATGAAGGTGCTAGAGAAAGGACCCTATAATCTGAAGGGTTTGTAGCCCCTTAGGATGAACCACAATATGAAGTACTTCGTACCCTCAGAGCTCCCAGGGGCTAAACCACCAACCAAAGAATACAAGTGGTGGGACTCATAACACCAGCAAAATATGTATAGCAGAGGATGGTCTAGTCGGTCATCAAGGGGAGGAGAGGCCCTTGGTCCTGTGAAGGTTCTATGCCCCAGTGTAGTGGAATGCCAGGTCCTGGAATTGGGAGAAGGAACAGGGTTTTTTGTTTGTTTGTTTGTTTGTTTTGTTTTTGTTTTGTTTTTCTCTTAGGGGAAACCAGGCAAGGAAATATCATATCAAATTTAAATGAAGAAAATATATAATTAAAAAAAGTTAATCAGTTTTTATAACTGGAATGTTCTAATACTTTCATACCTCATACTTGATCATGTTATTTATTTATCTGCAGTTTTAGATTCAGTTTGCAAATATGAAATTTGCTGTGCCCATATTATTGTTTGAATGAGTCAGCATGTTACTTGTGTTTGAATATGAATTGCCAATACAACAATACTAAAAGTTGAGTTTTGAGAATGATTGGACCACTACAGCAATGTCCCTTGGGATTAATGGTGCTATTAAAGTGATAGGTTTGATATAGATGTTAGTTTTGAGAAAAGGCTGACTCCTACCTCTTGTTCCTTTACTTCTGCTTCATGACCTTCCATATTCAATTAAAGGTTGTTATATTAAATGAAGCTCTGTTAAATTCTGTTCCTATGGTTTTGTTTTGTTTTGTTTTGTTTTATTAGATATTTTCTTTATTTACATGTCATACTTTTTCTCCTTTCCCAGTTTCCCCTCTAAAAAAAAAACCCAAAACAACAACAAAAAAACTATAAAACAATAACAAGAACAAACTCCATTCCCTCCCTCCTCCCCATGTTTGCCACCCCACCCTCTCTTGCTTACTGGCCCTGGCATTCCCCTACACTGGTGCATAGAAGCTTCACAGGGCCAAGGACCTCTCCTCCCATTGATGACCAACTTTGCCATTCTCTACTCTACATATGCAGCTGGAGCAATTAGTCCCACTATGTGTTCCTATGTTTGTTGATATCATGGCCCCCATGACTCTCAGACAGATAACTTTCTGTTGAACTTCCCATTCTGGAACATGTGATAGTGGAAGAGGGATTAGAGATATACTGGTTTGTGAGTTTCCTGTTGTTTCTCCACAGTGGTTCAAGTTGTTGCTAAGATAGCACTGCTACTGTAGAGAAATTTAACAAGTCATCCTTTGGTGCCAGTTTTCTAGAAGGTATCCCTGAAATTTGGTATTATCTCTATTATTTCTTTCAGTGCTTGCTAGAATTTGTCTGTGCGGTTATATGAACCTTACACTTTATTTTGTGAGGGTTTTGAAACTTAAACTTATTCACTAAACAACTTCTCCTCCTCCTCCTCTTCCTCCTTCTTCTTTAGCATAGGTTTCTCTTTATAGCTCTATCTGCCATAAAACTCCCTCTGCAGAAGAGAGTGGCTTCAAGGGCAGAGATTCACCTGCCTCTACCTCCCTTCTTGAATAGAGACCAGGATATGATCTTCTCTATATTTTTGTGTGTCAACATTGTTGAATCTTTAGAGTTTTGGAAATTAACCAGTATCATATAAAGTGTGAAACTCTAGTTGATTTTATTAAGTTTGACTTTTTGTCCCCCCTTTGGTTTTTCTAGATAGGGATCCTCTGTATAGCCCTGGGTGTCCTGGAACTCACTCTGTAGACCAGGCTGGCCTCAAATTCATAAATCCACCTGCCTCTGCCTCCCACGTGCCAGGATTAAAGGCATGTGTCACAACTACCCGGCTTTAAGTATGACTTTCTTATAACCAAATTTTTAATTCATCAAGTCACACAAAATTCATTATGCAGTAATAATTATTTCATAAAAAGGAAATAACTTTGACATGCATATTTTCAAAGCAAAATTATTGAAATATGCAAGTAAAACTAAAACATAAGAATTTTATATAGTTATAATTGGAATCTTTTAGCATTTTTCCATGTTTAATTAATAGAGCAATTATTCAGGCATTCATTGATATACATAATTTGAATAGAACCAGAATATACAGTCTAACAACATAAATACATTGTCCTCTGGAGCTTTATAGAGATAGACATTGAAAATGACTATTTTGCAAAGTATAGGAGAAAGTTTCACTTAAAAAAATAGGAGTTAAAAAAAAAGTAGGAATTATGCAGAATTCATTGCCTGGGATAAGTAGAAAATGTCCCTGATATTTAAAAAACAGAAACACATTTCTATTTAACACAAGGACATTAGCAAAGATGTTTAAAATATTTTATCAAAGTGAAAATGTCCATGTGGGTTCCCTGTTTTTCTCTGACTTCCTGAGTTCTGATGTTCTTAGATATTGCTTTTCAGACTGACTCTGTGTCTTGCGGTTCTTTTAGATATAATACATTGTTATAGGAGGCCTTTGCTGGAATCTACAGCAGATGTGGCATAATGAAAAGTCTCTGATTTTTTTCATGCAACCTGATTTTTTGGGAAGCCCATTTTGAAGGTCTACTGTTTTCTAAACAGTTTTTATCCACATACACGTAGCAAGCCCATCTCATTCATACCCCCATTCATAATGGCATTTATAAAGTTTCATCCATTTGCTTTAAAGCCTTGCCCCTCTTGACTGATAATATTTATTATTCTAGACTCTACAGAATGGGGCAGTGAAACATTTGATAGATTGACAAACTAATGAAATAATGAAGATTTTCCTAGACATGCAGATCCCTGACAGTTCTAAACCTTGAACTAGTCTCTTTTGATCTCCAATAATTATTAATTCAAATCTTAAATGCTGATGACTCCATCATTGTATTGATTGGTCCAGGAACTACTTGGTTTTTTTTTTTTTTTTTAGGTATATTTGACATTGTAAAGATGAAGCTGATGATTCTATTACATGTAAGTGCATGATCCTTGAAGATGGGGCTTATTTCAATATAACATTTTACAGGAATGTGTGTATGTTTTTTTTATCCTTTGTATTTTTATACTTTTTCAGGTATGATTTTGTTATTTTTTATTATCTATTTGTTTGTAGTAAGAATTTGTTGAATACAGTAAATCCATGGGGTTAATCAAGTTCTATTTTTTGATCTATATTTTCTGCCCATATTATCTAAATATGTTACTTTATTTATTTCATATATGTATATATTTTTAAGTAACTTGTCAGATTTAATGTATCCCTTACATTTATTATTACTCTTAAAAATATGTGAGGCTTCTTTTGGACAAATAAAGCATTATATTTCACTTATGTCTTATTTGTATTCCTGAGATTGTGTTTTAGAGCTCTCCGTCATGCTGCATATTTGCTTATCACTAATCAACACTTTCAGATGCTAGTATTTTATAGATGTAACACAACAGAAAAATAATGAATCTAAATTTCTTTTCTTATCTTTACACATGTTTTTTAAAATTATTTTTCTCATGAATTAAGATTAGATATATGCAATTGTTAATTGTGGTAGTTCAAGTTATGATGCCCCCTCTGCAGACGTGTTTTTGCATATGTCGTTCCCAGTGAACTATTTTGGAAGCTTGAAGCTGTGTGACCTTGTTTAAGAAGATGTTCCACTGGAAGAATGCTTTGAGGATTTAGAAGACTACTGCCATTCCCATGATGCTTACTGCCTCGTACTTGTGAGACATGAGCTCTCAGATGCTCTCTAGTCACATGCTGCCAGGTCTCTTCTCTGACATCATGGACTTTAACCTTCAGGAATTTTAAGTGCAAATGAACTCTTTCTTTCATAAGTAGGCTTGGTCAATGTGTTTTGTCACAGCAGTAGAAACTTAACAAATACACTTATAGAAAAATATATATCCTATCTGTATATCATTATACTTACATTTTATTTTATTCCTTGTTCAATCATAAATAATGAAATTATTTTATTCATGTATATTGATTTTCCTGTCCATAATAATCTTCAAGTTCTAAGTTTTAGTTACTCATATATAATGGACTGTATGGCAATTTATTTTAATTTCATGGTTTTGTCAGTAAAGTAATTGACTTGGCAACTTTTACAGAGTATATCTATGCCATATATTTTGGTCAGGTGTATTCTCACATAAAATACAGAACTACGACAGACTTTACATTCAAACAAATTTGTCTATGATGTAAATCAGTGTGTTTGTATCTAGTATGTCACAAAGATATTTGTTTTATTACCATGATAATAAAACATATAGTTTCTCCATAATCTCTTGTCCTTCAGGGTCTATTCAGTTTTTATCTTTCACTAGAAAAGAGAATCAGAGACCCACTTGTTCGAACACTCAAGATTCCCACAAGAATAATATGTCATTGACTAGAATATATATTCAGAGAACTTGATGCATACCAATGTATGCTGCTTTAGTCTCTCTAAGTTCTATGACATTTGCTCTGTTGATTCAGAGGGCCTTGTATTCCTGGTGTTCTTCATCCCCTCTCACTTTAACATTCTTTCTACCTCTTATTTCACGGAGTTCTCAAACTAAGAGGGGAGGAATTCGAAGATGACAAAGATGACATTCTCTCTCTTCCTCTCTCCCTTTCTCTCTCCATGAAGTATCAAGTTGTGAATCTATGCCCATTCTCCTTTGTTTCAGGAGGTAGCTCTCTGGGGGTTATTAAATTGATCTATGAGTCATAATTTTGACACTTTTAAAAAATAGTCTAGTAGTGTTTGGTTTTACCCTAGGTCTCTGGGCTAGTTACTCAAACTGTTAAGTTTGACCAAGAAGTACTTAAGGAAATGTTCAACATCCTTAATCATCAAGGAAATGCACATCAAAAAGACCCTGAGATTCCACTTGACACCAATCAGAATGTCTAAGATCAAAAACTCAGGTGACAGAATATGCAGATGATAATGTGGAGAAAGAAGAACATTCCTCCATTGCTGGTGGGACTGCAAACTGGTAGACTAACTATGGAAATAATCAATCTGGCAGTTCCTCAGAAAATTGGAAATAGTTTTCCCTAAAGACCCAGGTATACCTCTTCCAGGAGAACCTGGAAACAACCCATATGTTTCTCAACAGAAGAATGGATACAGAAAATATGGCTCATTTACACAATTAAAGGCTATTCCACTATTAAAAACAAGGACATCATGAATTTTCAGGCAAATGGATGGAACTAAAAATATCATGCTGATCAAGGTAGCCCATACCCAAAAGGACATACATGGTATGTACTCACTGATAAGTGAATATTAGTCAAAAAGTACAGAATTCCCATGACACAACTCACAGACTGTACTAGTAAAGTTTAATAAGAAGGAAAGCCCAAGTGAGGAAGTTTAAATCTCACTTAGTAGGAGGTAGAAAATCATGGGAGGCAGACGGAAGGAGGGTTCAGTGTTGAAAAGGGGAGAGGCAGGAAAAATGAGGTATAAATTTTATGAATTGAGAGAGCATCTTTTTATGAGTATAAAACATTTTTCCTCATCTCTTTTGATTAATTTTGCTTTGAAGTCTATTTTTTTTTAGATGATAAAATGGTCATATCACCTTGTTTCTTAGGTCCTTTGCTTTGAAAATACTTTTCCAGTCCTTTGCCCTGAGACAATGTCTCTACTTGATGATGAGGTATGTTTCTTGGGTACAGCTAAAGGATGAATTCTGTGTTTTCATCCATTTAGTCTAGTTCTTTTTATTGGGATATTGATATTATTTATATTCACAGATATCAGTTACCAATACTTGTTATAATTGTTAGTTGATATTTCTGTTGTTGATGGGAGTGGTGGTTTTAGTGTGTGTGTGTGTGTGTGTGTGTGTGTGTGTGTGTGTGTGTGTTTCCTTTATTTTGGTTTTACTTTTGAGAGATTATGTATTTCCTGTGTTTTTACTGATGTTAACCTTTAGCTGAAGTTGTCTTTCTTATACCTTCTATATGGCTGGATTTGTGGGTAGTTATTGTTTAAATTTTGCTTTATCATGGAATATCTTGTTCATTCCTTCTATGGTGGTTGAATGTGCTGTTGAGTATAGTAATCTGGGCTAGCAACTGTAGTCACTTAAAGTCTATAGCACAAGTGCACATACTTTTCTGCATTTTAGAGTCTCTATTGAGAAATAAGGTGTAATTCTCTTAGTCTGCTTTTAAATGTTATTTGGTCTTTTATTCTTGTAGCTTTTAACATTCTTTCTTCTCTATGATCAGTGTTTTGATTATTCTGTGGCAAGAGGACTTTCTTTTATGGTTCTGTAAGCTTTCTTTACCTTTATAGTCTTCTATTGTTTGTGTTAGGAAAGTTTTCTTGTGTGATTTTGGTGAAAATATTTACAGGGCCTTTGAGCTAGGACTCTTCTTTTTATTCTATTTTTATTTTTCATACGTTTGGTCTTTTAATTGTGTCCCTATTTTCTTTGATGTTTTGTTTCAGGAGTTCCTTTGATTTAACATTTTTTTTTGACAAATACATCTATTTCTTCTATTGTGTCTTCAACATTTGAGATTTTTCTCTCCCATAATTTGTATTTTGTTGATATAATCAACCTTGTAGGACTATGCACCTCCTTTCCCACTGAGGCCTTATCAGGTAGACTAGCTAGAAGAAGAGGATCCAATGGCAGACAAGAGTCAGAGACAGACCCTGCTCCAATTGTTAGGGGGCCTCCATGAAGACCATCAGCCACAAATGTGGGAAAGGAAAGGAGGTATGTCCACCTTCTGTATGGACCCCAGTATTGGTGATTCTGTCTCTCTGGACCCCCACGGTCCCAGTCCAGCCAACTCTGTAGGTTCTCTCATGGTGTTCTTTATCCCTCCTAGCGTGGCTGTTTCCTGAGAGGTTTCATCCTGTGGAGGATGGAGGCAGATGTCGAGATCCATAGCCAAACATCAGTAGAGCTTGGAGAATCTGGTAGATGATTAGAGTATAGAATTGAGCAAGCTGGAGAAATCAAGAACCTAAAAGTTTGTGTCAGATTTGCAGCTTGGTCGTCAAGTAGGTCATGTGACTCCCTCTAAGCAGATGGGGATAAGAATTGTGAAGGAGAGACTGGGAAGAGAGGAGGAGGCACTGTGATTGAGATGCAATGTGAATAAAAAATATGGGGAAAAATCAAGAACCTAAATTACAGGTTGAAGAGATGCTTTCATTGTTAAGTGTACTTACTGTCCTTCCACCAGACCTGGATATGGTTCCCAGAATCCACACCTGATGCTTTAAAACAGCCTATAATCAGTGCCAGTATACTCTGCAGGCACCTGCACTCACATGGTGCACATACAGACAAGAAACATGAATTCGTAGGCATAAAGAAAAATAATTCTTAAAAAAATAACAAAAAAAACTGAATGACTTGGTTTTTATTAATGAAGGTGTGCATGAGAGATGCACTACTCTAATTATCCAATTCTATCCAACATAGAAAAGAAATAAGACAACAGTGAGGGTGATAGTTTAATAGTGATAAAAAGAAAAAGGATCAGAAATAGCACAAAGAAATTTCTGAGTATCAAATGCAATTGCCCAAAGAAAATGCTTTCATTTACCTTATGAAATGCATTATCCTGAGACAACTTATTGTAATTGGGTATATCATATTCCATACACATTACCTCTACTTTCTTTGTATAGATTCTGAATTCAGAGAGAGCAGATAATTTTTACTAGTATTTATATGTGACATAATGATACTGATCTTGGAATTTATGTCTGATGTAAATTTTAGAATATTGGTTATGTGCTGTATTCGGATTTCTGAGAAGTCTGGTACACATACTAATACCTAGTACAGATTCTTTTCCATTATACAATTTTATCTGAAGCAAATCTTCAGCAAGTGATAGCTACAATAAAATAAAATTGGAATCACCTGTCTGTAGTCATCTCATCTTTTATTTGCTGCGGTCATAGAATTGCATGTGGAGTCTCTAGAGTTATGTATCAACCTGGATATAATCTAATACCCAGTGGCTTAATAAAACACTAGTCTAGGTGTTTCTTTGTTGGGAATTTGTCAACAGGATTA
This sequence comes from Montemys delectorum, assembly GCA_019843815.1. Classification (NCBI taxonomy): domain Eukaryota; kingdom Metazoa; phylum Chordata; class Mammalia; order Rodentia; family Muridae; genus Montemys; species Montemys delectorum. The sequence continues at coordinate 33,083 of JADRCD010199980.1, forward strand.
ACATGCTCTTCTCTGCTAATGTCAGTGATGGTTGATTTTGAGTAAAAAATATTGCCCTCTAATGACAAGAGTATTACTTGGCAGATTTGATATTCAATAGATGAATGTCATTTGTGATTTCCACTTAAAATTGTTAATATTATCCTCAATATTTTAAGGCAGTCATATCCAAACAGTTAAAATCTTAAAAAAAAACACCAGAGATAAAATTATAGCATTTTCTATATTTATAAATGTATTGTTTCAATATATTAGAGTAACAAAAAAGGTATTCTATTTTATGTTTGAATAGAAATATTATAATAGAATATGATGAAAGTAAGGGAATATTTTAATGACTTAATGAAAAAATGAGTAATAGACATTATGATTTATACTTGCAACAGCTAAGAGATTCATCATGAAATAGATCATAGATGAATGGGAAGAAACATCTCTCCACCTAATAACTATTTTCTCAATTAATTTGTAAGTAAATCTACTAAATGCTGTATATCTGATTTGGCTAGTAGTATTCAGTGTACAATAGTCACATAATTGGTTCAATTAAAAAAAAAAAAAAACCACCAGCCAGGCAGCATACATGAGCTGGTCTGAGGGCCATGGAACATATAGAGTAGAGAACTGGCTGGTCTAACCACAGTGGGTGAAGATGCCTCCTGAAGAGGCTTGAGGCCCCATGGAAGGGGCAGGCCTGATGTGTGTTTGGTGGAAACCCTCTCAGAGGAAAGAGGGAGGAAGAATGGAATAAGAAACTGTGGGACAGGTGCTGGGAGGGGCAAAGGCTGGAATGTAAATTAATAAAATAATTTTTAAAAATTATCAAAAGAATTTTAATATGAACCACATAAGTGATAAACACTTGTAGTATACAGTAAAAGCTTGTAAATATTACTCTTATTGGGTATCTCTTACTACTTAATTCAATGAAATTTTACATATGATTGGCTAAACCAAGTTACTGAAATAAAAGACTTTCTTGTTTCAACTGAAGAAAGTTTTAATAGCATTCATGATAGCATGGCATCAGTCTAAGAATATATTTGATTTAATTTAGGCATGTAAGAAATATTAAGATCCTTGAAGCTACATGGCTGAAAATCAATCTTTTAAAATCTAAGTTATTTAGTTATGTATTCACATATTTATTTCTACCTCAATGCGATGATAAATGTAAATTCATCAAAATTACTAGTGGAAAAGCAGAGAAGACACAATATCATTATCCACACTATAGCATTTGTCTTCATTTAGCAAATAGTATCAAAATGCCGACAAAGCACATGCTATTTTAAAAAGTATCACAGTCAACAGAAAAACCATGTCTCTCTTTAGAGAGAGAGAAAGAGAGTAAGAAAAACAAAGATTCCTGTAGAAGATCATTCGAATTAAACTTTTATACATTATAGAAGCCCGAGATTTATCTATCCCCTCTACCACTCTTTATCTCTTTGGTGCTTTAGTCACAGAGTGGATTAGAGCTAGAATCACAAGATGAATTAAATCACACCTGTGATAAAATGAAAGTCACAGATATTATGGAGGAAATGAAAGGAAAGTCTTCCCTTAGAGTGTCTCTGAATTGCTCACCAGAGAATGCCCTTTTGTGTGTATCACTACGCTTATGGCTTTGTCTTTCTTTGATTCAGTAGATTTCTGACCTGTTAGAATCACACTTGCAGATACAAAGTCATTAAAATAATCGAGGAAAAAAAAAAAGACGTCCAAATGAATAAATGGAATTTGTAATTAAACTTTTATGACTACCCTAAAAATCTTCCTCCTGCTTATATCTGATCTCATTATTCTACTTTGTGGCTGTCAATTAATTAATTGAAACTCTCTTGCATTGCTGTCTGTTGGTAGATTACAGAATATACCATTCAGTATTTGTACTGCACTATCATATATTTGTATAGGTGAATTTAATAGCCATCAAAAGAGCTTCTTTTAAACACTTATTATACTGCCTGAAATAAATGATATACTAATGTTGTATATGTATTAGTTGTATTTTTCTTTAGAATTCACATTTCATAATATCACAAATTGGAATAGTTCTTACCTGTATCTTCTTCTGTCTCCTTTTCCCTTTTTCTTGCAGATGTATATGTATACATATCTTTGTTTTGGGACTGTTAACAAAAATGAACCAAAGTCAGGTGTTAGAGCTCATGCCTTTGAATTTTACAACTCAGAAGGCCCGAGGGCACATATAGCTTGGTCTAAACAATGAGTAATAGGACAACCAGGGTACACATCGAGGTCCTGTTCAGAAAGAAAGGGGTAAGTAGTATCTTAGTTAGGCTTTAACTGCTGTGAGCAGACACCATGACCAAGGTAACATTATAAGGACAATGTTTAACTGGGGCTGGCTTATATGTTTAGAAGTTCATTCCATTACCATCAAGGTAGAAGCATGGCAGCATCCAGGCAGGCGTGATACAGGCATTGCTGAGATTTCTACATCTTCATCTGAAGGTTGCTAGTGCAAGACTGATTTCTGGGCAGCTACAACTAGGGTACTAAAGCCCACAATGACACACCTACTCCAGCAATGCCACATGTACTCCAACAAGGCCACACCTCCAAATAATGCCACTACCTAGGCCGAGCATTTACAATCCATCACAAGCAGAAAAGGGTGGAAGGGAGAGGGAGAGGCAGAAGGAGAAGTCAGACAGAGAGAGTAAAAGAGTGAGAGAAAGACAGACAGAGATAGAGAGAGAGAGAGACAGGGAAATTAGCCATCATGATTTGAAAAAAATCCATGTTCTTGTGGTTATAATTTTTTTGGCTTACATGAAATACTTTTGTATTTTAGTTTATTTGTGATATTAGTTATCTTATAAATTCTGTGATGTGAGCAAATGGGACCAAGTTCAGAGAGTTGAATGTGGGACCTCTCCCCTAAGAAACATTGAGAGCACTGGTAACAACTCTCAAAAATCAACAATTTGGAGAGCCCTGGAAGTAATAAAAAGAAAACTCATAGAGATCAAATGAGAGTGACTTAAGAAAGGGGAAACTCCTTAGAGATGTGAATTCTGTTCATTTAAGTTACTTCACCCTTGTGCTTATCTTTTAAGCTCTTTGCCAGAGTAAAACATAAATATCTTAGTATGCAAATAACCTAAGAAAACAAAAACCCAGCAGATCCAGGAGTAGCAAATACACCTAGAGCTGAGGTTTATTGACAAATAAACCATTCAGCATATCAGATATTTCCTTGAGGAGTCCCATTGCTTCCTTGATCTTGGGGAGATATCAATCTGATATGTCCAGGTCTGTTTCTAGCACATTGGTTAGTAACAATAAGCATGAGCTCTTGAATATCACTGTGGTACTTAAACAGCAACACCAGTTGGAGCTAAAAATAGTTAGTTGGAGAAGACTTGGCAAAGCATTCACATATCTTGGAGGTGTCAAGGACCCACATGTATGTGCTCATGAATACATAAAACCTGACCTATAAGACTTGTCCAAGCAAACAAACTCAAAACTGTAAACTCTCTGTTGGGACATTATGGTTAATGACTGAGCCACATATAGTGACTTAAACAACTATAATCCAAGCATTTCTCAAGCTGAAGCAGAATGATTGTCCTATGTTCATGGACAGCCTAGTAATGTATAGTAAAAGGTAAGTTAAAGACTGAGCTGGGCACAAAGTCTCTCTCTCTCTCTTTCTCTCTTTCTCTCTTTCTCTCTCTCTCTCTCTCTCTCTCTCTCTCTCTCTCTCTCTCAGTCTCTCTCTCTGTCTGTCTTCTTCCCTCTCCTTCACTTTTTTTTACTTTCTTTCTGTCTCTTACATCCTTTTGCTATCTCCAAAACAACAAAATTTTTAAAAATGACTAGGCTGCAATAATTTAGGAAAAATTATGATGGAGTGAACTTTTACTATTGCTTTAAATTTCCTTAAATCAAATTATGCTACTTTAGTTTCAGGTATTAATTGCAATCCACAAAAGAGTAGCTAGTTATTTAACCTTAGAAATATAATAAAGATATCATGAGAAGGAACTGATAGAGAAGAGAGAGTTGGGAATACTGGATTGACTTCTGGCAACAATTACAAGACTAGGGTTAGTGAGACCATTCCCAGATTTGACAATTCACTAGAAGTTTGAAGAGAATTCTCTAAAACCTTATAGGTCAGAGGAATGAAAAGAGATATACTAAATTTTCCCATGACAGATCCTTCAGCTGCACTCCAATCACAGAACTTGTCCTCTTCAGTAGAGTCCTGAGAATTGTGAATCCCTCCCTACAGTGTGGTCTGACAATATTCATGAATCAGTGCCAGCAAAGTAGGCTCAAAGGAAACTGAATATGTATTTTATTGAGTCTTGCCATGTAAACACATATGAAGACATGTAGTCATGATTGTACCTCCTGCAGAGGTCAAACCTGCTGGATGACCTAACATCCTCATTAAATCTCACACTGACAGGAACTTCACCAGCAGAGTGGCTCCAGCTCCTTCCAGTCTCTCTGGGCTGGTGTCCTGAGTGGACCTTGGACACAAGCTCTGCAGCTGGTCCCACAACACTCAGAGGAAGCTCTACTCCCAGGTGCTCTGAAACTCTCAGGATCAGAGGTGAGGAGGAAACAACATCTGTCCCAACACCAGGAGTAACTGGGACCTGCGGGACCAGGCACACAGGAACTCTGCCAGCAGTGGCTCGGATTCCTTCCAGTCTCTCTGGGCTGGTGTCCTGAGCAGACCTTGGGCCCAGGCTACACAACCAGTCCCACAACACCCAGAGTAAGATGCTGCACTTCCAGGTGCTTTAACAAGCCCAGGGTCACAGGATCCCAGAATCACAGGGTCACAGAGGAGTTCTGATGCAATCAGGATCACAGGAAGGACTGACTCCAGTCAGAATTAGCAAGGGCAGGTAGCACTAGAGATAACCACATGGCAGAGGGCAAGCATAAGAAAATAAACAACACAAACCAAGGTTACTTGACATAATCAGAACCCAATTCTCCCATCATAGGAAGTCCTGGACACACCATCACACTGGAAATGCAAGATTCAGATCTAAAATCACTTATCATGATGCTGACCTTAAGAAAGACATAAATAGCACCCTCAAAGAAATACAGGACACAGGTAAAGAGCTAGATGCTCTTAAAGAGGAAACACAAAAATCCCTCAAAGAACTATAGAAAAGCACAATCAAACAGGTGAAGGAAATGAGCAAAACCATCCAGAATCTAAAAATGGAAATAGAAACAATAAAGAAATCAGAAAGAGAGACAACCCTGGAGATACAAAACCTAGGAAGGAAATCAGGAGTCATAGATGTAAGCATCACCAACAGAATACAAGAGATAGAAGAGAGAATCTCAGGAGCAGAAGACATCATAGAAAACATTGACAAAACAATCAAAGAAAATGCAAAAAGCAAAAAGCTCCTAACCCAAAACATCCAGGAAATCCAGGACACAATGAGAAGACCAAACCTAAGAATAAGAGGTATAGAAGAAAGTGAAAACTCCCAATGTAATGGGCCAGTAAATATCTTTAACAAAATTGTAGAAGAAAACTTCCCTAACTTAAAGAAAGAGATACCCATGAACGTACAAGAAGCCTACAGAACTCCAATAGATTGGACCAGAAATAAAATTTCTCCTGTCACATAATAATCAAAACACCAAATGCACTAAACAAAGAAAGACTTTTAAAAGCAGTAAGGGAAAAAAGGCAAGTAACATATAAAGGCAGGCCTATCAGAATTACACCAGACTTCTCACCAGAGACTATGAAAGCTAGAAGATCCTGGGCAGATGTCATACAGACCCTACAAGAACACAAATGCCAGCCCAGGCTACTGTACCCAGCAAAACTCTCAATTACTATAGATGGAGAAAACAAGATATTCCATGACAAAACAAAATTTACACAATATCTTTCCATAAATCCAGCCCTACAAAGGATAATAGATGGAAAACATCAACATAAGGAGCAAAACTACACCCTAGAAGAAGCAAGAAAGTAATCTTTCAACAAATCCACACAAATCTAATTCCACCTCTTACATCAAAACCAACAAGAATGTGACAATTACCCTTTCTTAATATCTTAATATGAAAATTAATATTACCAACATATCCTAAGTGATTGAAATCCAAAAATATGAGGAATTAGAATTTTGTTGATTGTCATCCAATGGTCTCTCTAATTTGGTAATTGGAGAAATAGATCCAATATTGTACAATCTATATATACTTTCAACTTGTTTGTGATAGTGTCTTGCTGTGTACAATATAAGGGTCTTGAAATCTTGCTTCTCCTATCTCAGCTTCTCTATTAGTAGTATTGTTTATTTCATGTTTTTACACTATACTATAGTTTTCAGAATAGCTTATATATTTCAAAAGTATTTATATACCCAAGGGAGACATAGACAATTAACTTGGGAGGTGGCTTGTAAGAAAGAGAACAACAAAGAGTGAGACTGATGCTTTGCTTGATATTTGTAGCTCTTGTATCAAGTTCGAAGAAGAGGACTTTACAAGTTACTCTTTCTCTGAGATGAATGATTTTCCAAATTATCACACCCAATGAACCAGATTCTTATCCACACCTACTGTCTGTGCCACGCTCCAAGCAGAACCATTGTTCATTGAAACAGTTGGTGAATGACTTTATGGATAGACTATCTTAATGCACACACCAATTCTTAAATGAATGTAACCTGTTCTCTGTGGCCTGAGAATAAAGTTACTCACTCAAGTCAAATAGTTTTGACCATAGCAGGAAGTCTGTATCAAACAATTGTGCCTACAATTCATTCCTTGGTGCAGCAGAACTATCAACTCTCAGCTTAGCTACGATGGAGGTAAAATCCTTTGGTGATGTGAGGGTCATTGAAGTACAGCCTTATTACAATGAAATCCAATGTCTAAAAATTGTTCTTATTTTGGGCTTGTACCACAGAAAGAGCCAAGATTTTAAACTCTACTGAATACAAAACAAACAAACAAAGATTTTACATATTTATGTTTATTTAAGAAAATACTGGTAGTGATGTATTATTTTGAAATATACAGTTAATATGTTTGGAGTTATTTGAAATTTATACTGAGAAAAATGTATGTATTTGCAGTATTACTGTAGACAAGCATCTACATAACACTGTTAAATTGATTGTTTTATATCAAACAACTTTTATAATACTCATTATTATTGTTATAATATTTTATAAATTTTAAGGAATATGACAAAAATAAGATATTGTAGGTATTGAAGAGGAGGTCTCTGGGAGGAGTTGGAGTATAAAAGGGAAACAAGAATGTGATTTAATTCTATTTACTTAAAATATGTTTTTAAATGTTAACAAATTCAGACAATTTGAAATCATATAACTTTTCTCATCATAATGCAATAAAAGTTAAAAAAAAAAGCAAAAAAACAAAAAACAAAAAAACCTCACACTGATAAAGACTGCTATGTCTCTGGTTATCATTAAAGCTTAAAATGTAACTCTTAGGAATGATGGGCAAAGGGGAGACCCCTCTCTAGACAAACTTAGTTGTTAATTACACAGATATGTTAAAATAATGTATTTAGTATGAAGAAAGGCAATAGTAAAGAAATTAAGAAACATAATGGAACAAGTTCTACAGAAAATATACATCAAATAACTGATACAAACACACATTTACCAGTAATTAAATTAAAGGTAACTTAATTAGATAATGCATTTGGAGATAGGCACAGTACTAACAACAACAAAGCAAAATAAAACAAACTATTTGACAAGCTATGTGATAACTTTCAGAGACCAAATAATTAGCCTGAGCAGAATAAGATGAACAAAAATGTATTATGCATGTTAGTTGATCTTTATTGTTAATCTCATTTTAAAAAGAAATTTCAAGTATACATCTGAAAAGGGGTCATATTTAGAATAAACAAGTCTATCAAAAACTGCTTAACAAAATTTACCAAAAACCAAATAACCTAATTAAACATGGAATATAAAGCTAAACAGTGTTCTGAAGAGATGAAACAAAAATAGCTTAGAATATCATTAAAATATCATTCATATCCTTAGTTAACAGGCAAATGAAAATTAAAGTTACTATGGTATTTCATTCTACCATGGTCAAAATGGTACACATTAATATCACCAGTGTTAGCACAGGCCCCATGAGTCGCAGGAGAGTTGCAGGGCGGCAGGGACAGGATCCTCTCAGCTTCTGAGTAACAGAGGTGGATCAGTGACCCTCTCTGCTCCTTCCCTGCAAGTGGAAGGCCTGCCTCCAGGGAGTGCTTTAACCCAGAGACTCAGATGAAATCCGCCATTTTCTCTCCAGTGACTTTCTAAGGCAGGACCAGCCAGGAGGCACAGGCCTCAGGAGTCTCAGGGGAGTGGCAGGGCAGCAGGGACAGGACAAGCTCTAGTCAGAGACACCAAGAACATCTAACACCAGAGATCAAGAGATGGAGAAAGGCAAACACAAGAATTCTACCAACAGAAACTAAGACTGCTTGGCTTCATCAGAACCTAGTACTCCCACCGAAGCAAGTCCTGGATATCCCAAAACACCGGAAAAGCAAGATTTGGATCTAAAATCATATCTCACAATGCTGATAGAGGAACTTAAGAAGGACATGAATTTCCCTTAAAGAAATACAGGAGAACACAGATAAAGAGGTACAAGCCCTTAAAGAGGAAACAAAAAATCTCATAAAGAATTACAGTAGATCACAAGTAAACAAGTAGAAGCACTTAAAGAGCAAACTCAAAAATCCCTTAAGGAATTGCAGGAAAACACAAACAAACAGGTGAAGGAATTGAGTAAAACCATCCAGGACCTAGAAATAGAAGTAGAAACAATAAAGAAATCACAAAAAGAGACAACTCTGGAGTTAGAAATCTTAGGAAAGAAGTCAGGAAACAGATGCAAGCATCACCAACAGAATACAAGAGATAGAAGAGAGAATCTCAGGGGCAGAAGATAACATAGACAACATTGACAGAACAGTCAAAGAAAATGCAAAACACAAAAAGACCCTAACCAAAAACATCCAGGAAATCCAGGACACAATGAGAAGACCAAACCTAAGGATAATAGATATAGAAGGGAGTGAAGACCTCCAACTTAAAGGGCCAGTAAATATCTTCAACAAAATTATAGAAGAAACCTTCCCTAACCTAAAGAAAGAGATGCCCATGAACATACAAGAAGCCTACAGAACCCCAAATAGACTGGACCAGAAAAGAAATTCCTCCCGTCACATAATAATCAAAACAATAAATGCACAAAACAAAGAAAGAATTTTAAAAGCAGTAAGGGAAAAAAGGCAAGTAACATATAAAGGCAGGCCTATCAGAATTACACCAGACTTCTCACCAGAGACTATGAAAGCTAGAAGGTCCTGGGTAGATGTCATACAGACCCTACAAGAACACAAATGCCAGCCCAGGCTACTATATCCAGCAAAACTCTCAATTACCATAGATGG
>JADRCD010199981.1:0-14367 GCA_019843815.1 Montemys delectorum
CAGAGCCATCTCTCTAACCCCTACGGTATTATTCTTAATGATTATTAGTGAAACATTGTTTTATTAAAGAAATGTAAGTACATCTCATTTGGAAATATATATATTTCCATGCAGTAACAGGTAAAATGTTACTGAGACTCCCATACATTAATCTAGTGGGCCTTTTTTTCAGTTCACATAAACTTGAAAATTACTCAATACTGAAATGAAAGAGGATTCACATCAGCTCAATCCTAATTATCTTTTAATGCACATAAGTGCTGGAGAATCACTCACCAAAATGGATGGAGTTTAGTCATAATGGATTTTCCATTCTTGATCTCCAGAGCTAGTTACCCCTAAGTCAGCAGGTACATTTTCATGCTCTTTCCTTTGGTCCTTTCAAGAGGTCCCTTTCAATAGCTCAGACTGCAAAGGGTGTATTATCAAGTCATTAGAATGAATCGCTTTAGTTCCAGGGACACAAATGTGTCACAGAGATCTATCACAATACTATTAGTTAAGTCATTCTCTTGCTGTTCATGACCCTGAGACTTAGAGCCAGAAATTGTCTGCTATCTTTTTTTTTTTCCTGTAAAACAAAGACCTTTATCATTGTCCAAAACTTGCATCTGTCAGGATATATTCCAAAGAGCTTGGTAAGTAGTAAACAGACACTTGGTATCCATCGGGATGATTGAATAGACCGATAGATGATCTTCATTTACAGTTGAGGATTGTCAAGTGTTAATTATTCCTCTATCAAAATCTGAGAGAGACCCTGAGCCCATGTGAATGCAGCTGGTTTTAAGGCCAGTTCATGACCCGACAGCCTGCATATTCTGGAATGTTGATCCTGCATTTGTAAATTAACAGTGACAGTAATAAAATCAGCTCAAAAGTAGACATCAGCCCAGGCTTCGTGGTGGTTAGTGTGCTCTATAGGACAGCCCTGTATTGTTACGTACTGTGTACGTGCACAGCAGAAATCAGATGGATTGGTTTGCAGAAAGTTTTAAGATAGCAGTAAGAAGGTATAGTATTCCCGCAAAAATAAAAAATTAATTTAAAATATTCTGTTTTTAAGGAAAATATTATGAGATTATTGCTTCTCTACATCTAAATAAATATTTTTTAAATGCCCTTGGGGCTAGAGATGGCTCAGCACTTAGGAAAACTTCCTGTTCTTCCAGATAACATTTGTGGGGTAACTCATAACTACTTATAACTCTAACTCAAGAGAACCTACACCTTCTTGCAGCCTTCTCAGGCACCCACATATGCACATGCAAGGGAGAGGAGAGAGAGAGAGAGAGAGAGAGAGAGAGAGAGAGAGAGAGAGAGAGAGAGAGAGAGAGAGATCTTACAAGGCCACCCTTCATATGTTTCATTTCACAAGAATAAAATGGCGATTTGTTGAAAGTAAACAAAATTTTTCTCCTTTAAAGTCTTGCAAAATATGCAACTAAAAAGTATTCACTTGGTCTTTCTTTTAAGATTAATGTTTATTACTTTATGTGATGTAAACTTGTAAATGGGAAGTATGTGCCTGTGGAGGCCAGAGACATTAGGTGGCCCTGGGGCTGGCATTGTAGGTGGAGGTGAGCCATGCAACATGGTGACTGGGAAGCAAACTCAGGTTCTCTGCAGGAGCACCCACCCCTGTAGCCCCTCACTTGTTCAAAGTGTCTAAAATGAAACTTACTGTGGGAACTGGCTCATGGGCAAAAGAAATCTCCAAGATCATGCCCACATTCAACAGCAGGAGCAGCTCCTGTGTGGCCAGAGGGTGGGATGATCTCCTCCCCAAAATTCAGAGTCCTCCAGGCGGGCCCTGAGAGTTCCCAAGGAGCCTGCACCCCACCCACCAAGGAACCATTGCTGGAGTCCGTTCTATTGCTCTCCAGGCTCACTGATCTCCATGTCCCAGTGCGAAACTCTAACAGAAGCAAGGAAAGACTTTCTCCACATGGCATCCTAATGGTTAGAACAGAGCCCAGCACATAGTAAGCACTTAATGGTGTTGAAGCAGTAGGAAATGAATGGAATCCAGTCTCCAAGCTCTCTGACTACAAAGACGGTATAGGAGAATGTGCCAATAGAATGTGCTCTTCCTTCTTTACACCTGCAAATAGGCTTGATCTACCAGCATCCCCAGTGCAGCCAGAGAGACCCAGAGAGACCCAGAGCAGCATCACCCATGACTAATGATGCCCATCAGCCTCTTCCAACATGGAATGGAATTTTATCTGATCACACTGACATAAAATCTTTGAACGCGGATGACTTAAGTTTTATTTTGTGCTAACCTGGAACTATAAATCAAACAAAGTGCTAACTATTACAAGAATCTTCCATGCATATTTCCAAACTAGAATAACATCCCTGTGTTATTCCATTAAAACCTTTTAGAACTGAAATGGCATGGGCATTGTAAACAAGTCAAGGCTTCTTAAGCCTCCTTAAGCCTACACTACTGCCCAGGAAGTGGTTTGTCCTCTTCAGAGCGCTGCACAGCAATGCCATTCATACATATAGGTATGTATGTATGTATGTAAGTATGTATGTATGTATGTATGTATATACATGTATGTGTGTATAAACACACATATACATATATATTTATTATTATATATATAGATATATATTTCAGGGGTTTTCTCTTTCTGAGACAGATTTTACTGTGTAGTTATATACTCACTCTGGAGACCAGACTGAGCTTGAACTCATTGATCTGCTTGGCTCAGCCTCCTGAGCGCTAAGACTAAAGGTGTGGGCCACCACCTAGCTCTTATTTATTACATTTTTAAAAAGAGAAAAGGGGGCTGGGATTGGCTTAAGTGATAGGCACTATCTGTTCCCCCCAAAGTCCCCAAAGGCACACCTTGCCTTTGTGCTTTTTGTTTTGAATTTTTTGCAGACCGACATTGGCATCCTAACACTTCAAGTCCATATGCCATGGTCAAATGGAGGGACCCGCTCACCAATGCCTGGCATGGACCAGACCCTGCTTTGGTCTGGGGCAGAGGGCTCATTTGTATTTTTTCTCAGAAAGAGGATGGAGCACGGTGGCTCCCTGAAAAGCTAATCCACCAAGTGGACTCAGAGCCACAGCCTCCTTAGCAAGTGTGCTTAAACGCACTGCTGAAAAGTCTTTTTTATTTTTCTTTCGTTTTCTTTTATTCTTAAGCTGAAAGCCTTTTCTGCCAGCTTTGAATTTGCTTCTTCCCATTTTATCTGGAAAACTGCTTACTCCCGAAGCTAAACAAACAACTCAGATACACAGGCTCACGCTAGAGGTTCTGGCTACCTCTACAGTGTTTGCATTCCAAAGGCTAGTGTATCCCGAGGTTGCTGGCCTAACCTACTAACTTGCTTGTGAATTGAGACCTGTTCCCTAGGTATCCGCCTCCAGAGTTAAAGCCGGTAATTTGCAACTCAAACAGAGGCCTACACTCAGCTTTGGCACCAAGGCGAGCAACCTTGCAAAAACTTCAAAGAGACGTTCTTCAAAGAAATGGTGGCAGTTTCATGGACTTGGCAGACAAATAAAGCATGTCTTGGCATTAGGTGCACGTAAGAGGGGTGCATTTTGAAAACCTGTGGTCCACGAGTTAGGGCTCTGGCAGAAATCCACCTAAGACAGAGGCACGAGCCCGAGTGGCTGTGTTTTTGAAAAAACATGTAATAAGCCCAGTTTACAGGGTCAAACTAGATGCAAGTGACCTCAAGGATGAGTAACGATATCTGCCAGAGATATTAAATTCCACACGGTTATATCCATCTAAGCACCGTAAAAATTCCCATGCAAAACTGTGCCGTTTGATCATGCCTTAGTCCTGCTTTGTCTAATAGACAAGGGAGGAGATGTTGACTCCTCCCACCTGCCTCAGCTGACAGCCTGAGCCTGGAAGCAGACACCTGCTGAGACTAAACAATGGCCCGCTACACTGCAGCCTGCCTTTGAAGATAGCAGCTTGAAGTTACACCTGGCTGCTGACATGCCTACTTGCCTGAGGACCCACTGACTTGTGAACACGCCTACTTGCCTTAAGACACGCCTACTTGCCTGAGGACCCGCTGACTTGTGAACACACCTACTTGCTTTAAGGACTTTGAGTTTCCAGAGTGTGGAGTCTCTTGTCTGCTACCTTGTTTACGTTATGTGGACATTTCATTCCTTCTTAAAAGGGGGAAAAAAATACCCACAGAAGGAGTTGCAGAGATTAACTATGGAGCAGAGACTGAAGGAAGGACAAGCCAGCCGATATAGCTATCTCCTGAGAGGCTCTGACAGTCCCCTACTAATACAGAAGTAGAGGTTCACAGCCATCCATTGAACTGAGTACAGGGTCCCCAATGAAGGAGTTAGAGGAAGGACCCAAGGAGCTGAAGGGTTTGCAGCCCCTTAGGACAAATAGCAATATCATCTACCTAGTACCCTCAGAGCTCCCAGGGACTGAACCACCAACCAAAGAGTCCACATGGTGGGACTGATTACTCTAGTAGCATGTGTATAGTAGAGGATTGCAAAGTCGGTCATCAATGGGAGAAGAGGCCCTTGGCCCTGTGAAGGTTCTGTGCCCCAGTATAGGAAAATGCCAGGGCCAGCAAGCAGGAGAGGGTGGGTTGGTGAACAGGGGGAGGGGGAAGGGAACAGGGGTTTGTTGTTGTTGTTTTTTGGTTTTGTTTTGGTTTTTTTTTTTTGGAGGGGAAACTGGGAAAGGAGAAATCATATGACATGTAAATAAAGAAAATATCTAATAAAAATAAAATAAAATAAAAATAAAAATATAAAAATATACAGTTAATAAAAAAAAAAAAAAAGAGTGTCATGGGACCAAGTCCTTAAACTCTCCTACCCCTGAGTGGGGAGACAGCTCTGGGAAAACTCACAATGCCAATTTGAAAGTAAGGGGCTCTGAGTGCTGCAGGCCTGGGGGCGGGGTTCTGAGTGACAGCTTTGCAATACAGAAAGGCCCAGGTGGTTTCCACACAAGTCTCTACTAATAACAGTTAATAGGCCAAATTCCATGGGATGCAGCTACCTGCCTCTTTATAGCTGAAAAATTGTTAATTAAGTCAGAATAAAGACCCTCTCAGGAATCACTGGGGGGGCTTCAGAGAACTTTCCTGCAAAGATTCCTATAACCCCAGATCACAGCAGCAACTTGAGAATATTTCTGCCTTCCAGCACAAAAGAGGCAAAGCTCTGCAGGTCATCCTGTAAAAGTGCGAAGGAGGATAGAAGACAGCACGTCAGTAAGAAGAAACAGTAATTCTCAGCATGAGGACATCTCAGCATGGTCACACTGGAATGAAGACATCTCCCCAGTGTAGTCACACCAGTGTGAGAACACCCCCCAGCATGGTCACACCAGACTGAAGACACCCCCAGCATGGTCACACCAGACTGAAGACACCCCAGCATGGTCACACCAGACTGAAGATACCCCAGCATGGTCACACCAGACTGAAGACACCCCAGCATGGGCACACCAGACTGAAGACACCCCCAGCATGGGCACGCACCACAGCAGTGACAGTTGGTGGCGGTTGGTGACAGCTATCCAAGCTGCCTGAAAAGTAGGCAAGTCAGGAGCCTCACGAACAGATTCAGAGAATGATCTGAGAAGCGGGCATCTCTTATGTGCCTGTGACTCTTCCTTCTGTCGCTGTCTGTCAGTGTGAAGTGCTCCTCAATAAGAAGACTTGGAGACTCACAGTTTTTCTCAAAGCTTGGTACTGGAGCCAAACTCCTGCTTTCCACCACCTTAACACCAGAAGGGCATCTCCCCAGGACCCCAGTCACGTCCACTCATGTGTCCTGAACTCAGATGTTCCAGAGCACAGGAAGGATCAGGGCCCTGCTGATTTGCAGAAGGAAAAGGGTGGCAGTGTTTCACCCATGCTTTTACCCCTGGTCTGGTCACAAAGATCTAACCTCTGTTCACCTATTGAGCCAGTGACAGCAACCTAAGAAGGCACCTCCCCAGGAGAAGGGCAACTGTGTCCTTCAGTTCTGGAGAGAGGAGAGAAAAATAGGTGCCTGCTCTCAGCTGGGGTGCAGAGAAACGGAGCTGCCCCAGGGAATGCAGCTGCTGGTCAGGGACACAGGCACGGGCTGCTCTGCAGCCCGGCCTCCCCTGTGCACCTGAGTACCTGGGCAAGTGACAGAACCTCTCCATGCCTGTTACCTCATCTGTGAAATAGGAACACCACCACCCCTCACAGTGAGCTGAGCAATTCACAGATGTGCTTAGGAACATGCCTGCCATTTAATATTAATGCATACATTATATACTAAACAATTTATGTGTATGCATGCAATGTGCTTTTACCATATATAATTATTATATATGTAAATATAACATGATACATGAATATTATATATTGTGTGATTTTAAATGAAGTTTATAAGATGTTATACATAACAAAAATAAATGTAATAAGATGTATCATAAAAAAATCACCTGACAAATGAAGATATGGCTAAAATTCTGTAAAACACAGTGAGTATTGCAGAGTGACTATAAATGGCTTCCAGTATAGAAAACATAGAAAATTGCATAAGGAATCGGACATGCATTTTATATGCTAAAGCCATAGATAAGTGTATAAACATTCGCAGACTAAGAAGTGGAGAATGTTTTCAACTTTCTATTCTTCTGGAATTTCACATCATGCACCCCAATTTCCACTCATCTTCCCCTCTCTCCACACGCCCTCTGCCCTGGGGATTGGTTCAAATGCTTTGATTTCATCAGGAATCTGCATGTCCAAAAGCTGAAGACTCTTAGCCCCAATTGGTTTTCAATCAATCAAAAAAGATGCCAGTGGCCAAAAGCTGAGCAAAGGGAGAAGGGGTGGGACCTTTAGACTTGCACAGGCTAGGAACTGGGAAAAAGGAGACAGAATCACCATGAATCGGGGGAGAAGGATGGGACATAGGAGCTGCAGGAGAGAAAGCCAACCAGCCATGTGAGAATTCAGATAGGTGGCCACTGACCACTTCCCCGACTGGGCCTGGAGTAGCAGGGGAAGGTTTAGGAATGCCCAGCCTTTTAGTTCACCAAGGCATTTTAAAATTAACTGCTGCGTGTGTGTGTGTGTGTGTGTGTGTGTGTGTGTGTGTGTGTGTCTTCCATTTGAGAATCCAGAGTCCCAGGGCTAGCGGGTGGCTGGAAGCATGAGACCCACCAGGAGCACAAAGCGAATAGCTAAACTCATTGCTACAGGAAGCTGCGGTGTGTCACGGTGTGTCCCACAGTATACCTTTTGTCCACATATCTTTGCTTGCAAATGTTCATTTCGATGAGTCATGATTTGGGGACTCTGGCTTTTGCTACATCATCAATGCTGGATTCTCACTGGGACTCCTCTTAGACATGCTGTTGTTGGCCTCTGACACGCACGTCCCGCAGCTTTGGATCTGCAGGACCAGTTCCTTTGTGCACCCAGTAGTTCATAGATGGGGAAGATTTTAGGGTGAGCCAACTGAAAGCCATAAATCTGGTAGCTGAATTGGTTAGCTGGACAGCTTTCCTACGTGCATGCCACTGGGGCCAGCTCTCCCACACTCACGCCACTTGGGCCAGTTCTAAGTTTTCAAAACCTAGATCTATCCTAAGGAAGGATGAATTGACATTTTTTCTTTTTCTTTTTTCTTTTAAAAATCTTTTTAGCTTGGATCAGAGTCATTAAGATAATTTTATTAACCCTTTAGGTTATTGTAATAGGTAGTCAATAGGCATTTATCATTGGCAATAATTGCTCATAGGGATAGGTCCCTTATGAGCAAAATAATAAAATTTCAATACAAGCAACTAATATTTGTATAGGCCTTAAAAATCACTTCCCATATATTTTTTTGATAGAGCCCCCTAGCAATCTCCTAAGATGAGTGGATTTATCTTTATCTTAGATGGAAAAATTAAACTAAGGATGGTTCAGGTACTTGCTGAAGGTTGCATAGCCCTTCTGTGGTTGAGTTGACCTTCAAATTCAAGTTCAAGGGCTGGGGACATAGCTTTATTTTAACATGCTTACCTAGCATGTATGAGACCTTGAGTTTGTTCCCCAGCTCTGCTAAAAATATAAAATTAAATAAAGAATGCAAGCTCATTTTTCTATACAACATCCTCTAGAGAGGGAGGTGGCCTGGGTGCCCGAGAGACCCAAGGCAGAGTTCTGCGGTCCTTTAGCGAATGTTTGTAACGTCACACGCTGGGAGGCAATGGAGTGTCTTCTTCATTTCTGGACATCATTTCTTGTTTCTTCAGAGTTGCCAGGTTAGCTCTGCCAGCATCACCCGGACCACTGGGAAGCAACCCTGTGAGATCGAAGTCACCTCTGCAGCTCTTCCTGGCACCTCAGCCTGTAAGAGTCTGTGGTTGCTAAAAGTTATAGTATTCATCCTGGTTATAATGTCTTGCCAAATTCACTTAAAATTATGCTTTTTGAAAAGAAATAAATTCACCTTCAAAAATTAAAAACTTGCTACAAACCAGAGATACTGTACAACAAACAAATGTGGGTCTAGAAAAATTATGCTCCCAAGTTGACCGGCAAGATGAGAGGAATCTCCCAGCGCTGTGTGAAGAACAAGGACAGTTGGCTCCACCCTGACCGTGAGCTATAAGGGAAGGACAACTGGAATGGAAGATGCCAGCTGCTTCCAAGAGAGCAGAAATGTCACCCCAGATGCCTGCTGCAGAGCACAGGGAGAGCCAAGTGCCTGTTGTGCAATTGAAATGACATTGACTAAAATTTCAGGGAAGGTCCCCAGGATCCCAGACACAAGGAAGTTTACACTCTCTGCAGGACTGTGCTCAAATCTGCCATGAGGGCTGAGAGCAGACAGAACACCAGAGTGTGCTGCACTGTCTGCTGGAGCTCCCCAGGATAGCCAGCTCACTCAGAGACAAAAAGAGCCTAGCAGCCTGGAGTCCTTGGCTGGCCACTGCTCCCATAAACCACCAAGGAAGGACAGCAAATTCCATTAGCCTACAAGGGGCACGCTGAGATGATCACATAGATTGAGCATCCACTGGACACCTACTGGGTGCACTGGACAGTGGGGTGTTAGGAACAAGAAATTATTAAAGTTATCCAGGGAAAGCAACTGCGGAGGGGTGGGGGGAGCCGGAACCAGAAACTCAGTTTTTAGTGGATCTAATGGTACAGCTTTGCTGCTTGCATGTGTGTGTATATATGTATTTGAATACATATGTGTGTATATATGTGTGTGTGCTTACATATGTGTGTGTCAAACCTGCTGTTTTCTGGATAATCCCAGTCAGCATGCTATTCAGGATATTCAGGACCAGCTGCTAAGAGCATTCTGAAAGTATCCCAGTTTATACCATAAATGTATAGATTCCCAAGGTTTGAGAGACATGAGAATGGCAGCCATCTCTCAAGCATCTGGGAAGAACACCATTTCCATTCCATACCCTTGAAATGGAAAGTCTTCAGTTAGTACAACTTAGTTGAGAGTGACTGGCCAGGATCTCTGTTTGAGGTGTGCTGAATTTAAGAAGTCCACAAAATAGCCAAGTAACAGTGAGCAATCTGTAGCTCGGGAGAAGGATAGGTACTCTAGTCATCACAGTTCAGGGAGTACTGGAGCAGTTCGCCTCACGCGGTCACAGAGAGAATGTGTTCAGAGAAGAAAATAGGGCAGTGGCCAAGTCAGGAACTACTCCAGCACGGTAAGATACCAAAAAGGCTCAGCTACCAGGGCAGGAGGAAGACAAGGAGCCGCATCTGAGTGAAAATGTGAGCACACATATACAGGGGTGCAGGTGCTTTTAATTCCACATGAAGGCATGCTGACCATCCCCCAAGTTCCACGGATCATGTGATTTAGAATACGAATATCAGAAAGAAATTCCCCCATGACTATGCACAGTCAGAGCCATGCTAAGAGACAATATGATGGATTTACCAGGTCAGTCAGGTCAGGTGAGGTCAGGTGAGGTCAGGCCTGAAACACAATGCTAATTCGCTAGACTTGCTTAAGTCTAAAGGGAGTCATAGTCATAGCCCTGCCCCCTTTTCAATTCCTCACGCCCCAAGTTTTTGTTTTTGTTTTTGTTTTTTTTTCCGAGACAGGGTTTCTCTGTGTAGTCCTGGCTGTCCTGGAACTCACTCTGTAGACCAGGGTGGCCTTAAACTTAGAAATCCACCTGCCTCTGCCTCCCAAGTGCTGGGATTAAAGGTGTGCGCCACCACCACCCGGCATGCCCCAAGTTTTTATTCCTTTATTCATTCAGGCCAGTGTGACAATGTTCTGGGGGGCATGCTGAGTGAGGAAGGCCCATGGTTTATGGGGTTTTTTTCCAGTGTTCTCCGAAGTTATGTTTAAATATAAAGCCCGCGACCAGAGCTGTGTCTCTACGGTGCCTTTGCTGAGCTCCTCTCCTCAGAGTTAGAAAAGTGACCTGGGATTGCTGTTAACATATGCTTGTTTGCTCGTTTCCATGTTTGTGTATCTACCAGCGCCAAGCCCTGTTCTAGCTCTGGGTCTATGAAGATGAATGAGACATAGTCCTTGTCCCCAAGCAACCCAAAACCCAACAGACCATAGTCAGATGACCAAAATTATACATGACAATGATGGGTTCCTCAGTCAGCTCCTGCATTAAGCAAGTGTTGGAAAAAGCTACTGAGCTATGGCTGGTGACGTTGCTCACACTTCAATAAAGCCCATTTGAGACGTGGGGATAGACAGTGAGTGGAAACCCTTCATCTCCATCCATTTAGAATACAGATGTTGAATGCTTTACAACCCTGCCCCTCCTGGAAACACTTAGATTCCTTGACAACTATTATCTTAAATGTTTCTTGACTGAAGGGTGCATTTTGTCCATGCAAAATAATGCAGAAGAGAGTTGGCAATAAGACGGCAGGAAAATTAGGTGCTCAAAGCTCCAAGGCAAACATCAGACACCCACCTCCAAGCACCCGCCCTCTGAGGCACCTTGCCAGCAACAGCACCGCAGAGCCCCCAGGGCTCCCTGAGATCCTGCAAACCAGCACTCTTCTCTTCCAGTTTGGTGCTTCTTAATAACAAGGCAAATATTGTGCTCATTTACAATTAAATTCCATCAGTACTCACACCATAAGGATGAGGAAGCGCAAACCAGCCTGAGGGGTCCACGGATTTTCATTTCCTTTGCTTTGTTCATGAGTGGTTACTTTGTTGCTGGGAAAGCAAGATCTCATTCACGGGAAAGGGACAGAGCATCTGTTTCTCTCAGGGCCAGGGCAAGAGGGGAGGGAGGACGCTCTGGAGGGAAGAATTAAAACCAAAAGTCCAAAACGGAAAGGAAAGTGATTTTAAAACTATTCGACTGCATTCATACGCACAGCGCTTATTCTCCGTTTCCCTTTCAAGACCATGGAGCAGCTGTTTCTCCTAATGGATAAATTCTCAACTTTCAGCAACCAAAGAGGGTTAATAATGCTCCTAACTGTGCTCCTTAGGTCAGACCATGTTGACAGCTTGCATACGGGTAAATCTCTTTAGGAAAATAGTTTTCTCTGAGTACAGAGCTCCACCGGAGCTCATTAAATTGGCAGTTGTGTGATTTGCATACACCTTCCCTTGGTTAGATTGGGGTATTTATTCAATAAGAGTTTAAGAAGGAAGATTGTGTGTTTCCTTTGAAAAGTCCAATGCATGGCCCATTCAAACAATCATGCTCTAAATTGATTCCTATGTCCGACCTATGTAATTTTCAAATCTGTGAATAGAACTCAAAGAATGAAGTTTCGTTTGCCTTTTATGCATGGTTGCATATGAGGTCTCCATTAAAACCATTTTAGCCTGCAGAAAAATTTAAATGACGCTCTAATAATAGCTAAGTTCCAAGCACAGAACATTAGCATTGACCCTAGGCAAAAACAATATACAGTCAATGCCCCAAGAACGCATACTTCCTACTTCTGCAAACCCTTGCTTCCACATGATCATAAACTATGTCAGAAAAGCAGGCAATCTCTCTCTCTCTCTCTCTCTCTCTCTCTCTCTCTCTCTCTCAGATCAAGCACTATTGCTGTAAAGTCTCTGTGACAGAAGTGCTCAGAACTGGAAACACTATCCTTGGATCCGAGTTGTTTAGCCATGGCTCATTACTCTGAGTAGTCTTCCAAGAACTAACAATCGTGCCAGAGCATAGGGTCAGGATGACAGGACAGAGCATGGACTTTCAGTGATTCCAGGAGAGCCATCCGCTCTGTCTCCTCCACTGGCCCCTCGCAGTAGAGAGCCTCCTATCCACGATGGCCCCATTGAAGACTAAAGTGAGAAAAATGGCAGGAATCATGATTATTAGTGTAGCCACTATGTGGCTAGATGTTAGCAGTCGTTCCTCTGAACAAGGATGTGCTGGACGTTAGCATAACTGATAGAGGGAGCTAGAGAGATGGCTCAACAGTAAGAGCATTTGCTACTCTTGCAGAGGACCCAGGTTCTGTTCCAAGTACCCACATGGTGGCTCCTGACAATCCAAAACTCTGCTTCTGGTGCCTTCTTCTGACCTCTATAGGCACCAGGCATGCATGTGATACACATACATATACACAGACAGAATGTTCATGCACATAAGTGAGCTTTAAAAATAATTGATGCATGGAAATACTTGGGACAATGCCTGATGTATCCAGTAACTATATATAATTATATAATTGCATGTAACTTTAATAAGAGTCATACTCACTAAAATAACCATTTGAGTATTCCCTGGGAGATGTGGAGAGTTAGGAAAAACCCACAGCACTATGATGCCATCTTCCTAACCCGTGGCACCAGGGTTAAGTGAAATAGCCAATAGGTTGTGGGAGTTTGTTAGAGAATTGAGTCTGTCCCACTAGTGTCCAAGTCGGCAGCCGTGATCACACTGTGGTCTGGATTCCGGTTCCCGCAACCATTGGCTTTTGCAGGTCTCCTATGAACATTTCATATGCTGACTTCAGAGTAACTAGCTTAGCTGGAGAGTGTCAAACCTGTTAGAACAATAATCCCCTTACCGCACTAGACAGGGAAGCTCCAGTTATCCATCTGACACCCACCCTGGGCACTGTCACCGTCCACATCACCATGGGCTACACAAGGTGTGGCGGTGTCCACGTGGGAAAGCACGCAGCTTTGCCGGTTTAAAATAAATGAGATGGCTATCTGGATTTGCTTAAAGACTCCCAACTCTCTCTCTATGCAATAATTAAAATATAACAATTGCATGTGTATCTCTGTATGAGTGTGTACATCCATGTGTGTGGTCATGTGTGTACACATGTGGAGGTCAGAGGTTAACTTTGAGTCACTTGCCTTGTCATTCTCCACCTGACAATTTTGAGACTGCTCTGTCACTGAACCTGGAGCTCTCAGATTTGGGGAGACTGGCTGGCCCTCAGTGTCTGCTGTCCTTACCCCCACCCTGGGCACTGGAGGTAAAGACATGCGCTGCCGTGCCCCATTTTTACATGGATACCAGGGATTTAACCTCAAGGCTCCACACTTTCAAAGTAAGCATTTTATCCAACGGACCAACTCCACAGTCCCCAAATATTTTACTGTATAAATGCATAGTATATGCAATCTTTTGTCTATTGAGACAGCTGAATTTTTCTAGACTAATATTTCAAAACATGCAAAATAAGATTCAATAAATAACAAGATCCAGGCATTGTTTGTACATAGGGGATTCTAAACAGAAACCAAACACAGACCACTTAGCATCGTTTTCCAACTGAAATTTTTCTCTGGTGCTGATGTGACTTAAGATCTGCTGCAGACTGAGTCTGGTCTAGGTTCTGTTCCCTAGAATGAGTGTATTTAGCAGGGAACCTGCAAAAAAAGTTTTATGGCTTTACTTGTTAATAAATATCAGTTCATCGAGGGTTCTTCTATGGCAGCAAAGTCACGGTGGTATTTTCCGTGTGGGTGGAACAGACAGCAAGGACTTTGCAAGACTAGCCTCCATCTCGCGTTGCCATCGTGGGGATACAAGGAAGGCTGGAAGACCACCGTATGCAGAAGCTTACCTTTCCCTGAACCTTACTCCTCTAGCAATCAAGGTCACCCTCTGTCAAGAAAGACCTAATTCAAAATTGATTTTTAAAAAAGGATTGAGACAAACATCCTTAAAGATACATAAAATCAAGTGCTTTTTGAACAACCTGAGAAAAGTATATGTTTTAATTTTTGATAAAACTATACTGATATTCTTATTCGTGAATAGCTTGAAGGAAAATCTTGTTAAAGGCCTCTGGCTTTGTGACTTAAAATGGAGGTAAGAGCCTGTCTGTCTGGGCTGGTGTCCAGAGTAGACCTTGGGTGCAAGCTCTGCAGCCAGTCCCTTAACACCCAGAGGAAGCTCCACT
>JADRCD010199982.1:0-18129 GCA_019843815.1 Montemys delectorum
ACACACACACACACACACACACACACACACATACACACACACACACTCTCACACCTATCTCTAGGTCAATTTATAACAGAGCTTTTTGTCAAGACAACTGCTAATGTGTAAGGTGACCTGTGAGAACTTTCACTTTTAGCACACCAAGTATTAAGAAGCCTAACACCCAAGGGTGGGGATTTAACAAAACTAGTAATCTAGACTGTGTTTGTGTTTGTTTGTTTGCTTGCTTGCTTGTTTTTGTTTTTGTTTTTCGAGACAGGGTTTCTCTGTGTAGCCCTGGCTGTCCTGGAACTCAGTCTGTAGACCAGGCTAGCCTCAAACTTAGAAATCTGCCTGCCTCTGCCTCCCAAGTACTGGGATTAAAGGCATGCGCCACCACTGCCCGGCTGTGGTGGGCTTTAAAAATCCAGTATAGTTTTTTTGTTTGTTTGTTTGTTGTTTTGGGGGGGGTTGTTTGTCTAACTCAAAAGAATTCTTTAATGGAACTAAAACATTTCATCTTCTGTTCTTGACAGTTGCATGCTCTTAATACCTCTGGGGGCAGTGGGATGTCACTGTCCCTTCTGTGCAAATGCCAACATAACAAAGGAGACAAATATCACACTGATGCTATTAGAGAGACTCTTCTCCTCTTACAGACCTCCTGGTCAGGCAGGAATCTATGGCTCACACTTTGATTGGTTGACTGACTCACTGAACTAGAGACAGTGTATCAAATGAAGAAAAAGATGTTTCTGAGGACAGACGTGAGCCGGAGAGCTGGGAAAGGCCAGGCTGCCGGAAGGGCTGCATGGAACTTCCTGCTTTAGCTGCGATCTCATCCTTTGCTGTGAGACCACTTGTCAGTTTTAACCAAAGCAAAGACAAACTCAGTCTGGTGGAGCAAAGGGTAGAGGTGGAGCATGCTTTGGGCTTCAGCGTATGTCACAGTTCTTGTGGTTCTGTCCCATGTCACCTGAGATGTTATTGTTTGTCCACAGTATCCACAAGAAAAAAGCAACGGGCCCAAAGTGCCTGTGGAGCTGCGAGTGAACATCTGGCTGGGTTTAAGTGCCGTGGAAAAGAAGTTCAATAGCTTCGCTGAAGGCACCTTCACAGTCTTTGCTGAAATGGTACCTTTGGTGACAAACCTGTCCTATTCTCTTTTTACCTACCTGTAGCTGTCATCACTACCACCCGTAGTGCCTCCAAAAGAATCTGAGTCTAACGGATGAGAAGAGTCACACCCCACCTCCCCATCCCCACCCCACCCCCTCACCCCCTGCCTGGGGGTTATCAACGGTGGAACACTCCAGAGTGGCTATCCCCTTTATGTTGTAATTCAAAGAGGTGACCCACCCACCGCCACCTGGTGACCTTGAAAATGGATGCTTTTCCAGCCCCTGGCACTAGAACCAGTATCAGTCATTTGTATTGGTGCCAACGTAAGACGCACTAAACAGGATGCACATACGTGCATGCACACATGTTTCTGGGTGTCTTTGGGGGGTCTTCACATGTATCTGTCCATGAACACCTCCTACCATCCTGTCCTAGTGTGGCTATCTCAAGACCACACCCCCAAAGCCACTGAAGGTCACCACCGCCACTCTAAGTGAAGCACTGTTGTCCATGCTGAGCCCTGCATGCTCAGTTATCAGTGTCATGCTGGCTTCCAAGCAGAAGCAACAAGAAAACCTTGTTCCTCTACTCTGTACCCTGGCCATGCACAACCTAGTTTCATGGTTCCTTGTGATGACCATTTAGGGATACCTCCCTTCCGGGCTCAAACCAGCACCCGAGACTATACTATGACACTCTTGCTCTGATGTATCAGGAACATACATTTCCTGCTTCCCTTCATAGACAAAAACTTACTCGTGCCTTCGGCAACTCATTTTCTCAGTAAGGTCAACATCAGATAAATAGACATATGGGTTTGAGACTAAACAGGGACACCACCACTCTAGGGACTCTCACCTCTTTCTGTGATTGAGAGAGCATGAAGATCAGACCATCGTGAGTTTATAAATTCTGAGTTAGAAGGGAATGGCCAGGGTGGAGAGACAGCTCAGTGGTTACAGGTGCTTGGAGCTGAGGGTGATTACCCAAGATCAATCCCTGGACCCACATGGTCAAAGAAGGGAACTCACTACCAAAAGTTGTCAGGGCTTGCACACACAAATAACTGTAACAAGTTTTCTTAACTTAGAAATGAACACTCTGCCAACCAGAGTCATCCATTGCTTTCCAGAAAATTCTTGTTCTACCTTCCATAGTCCAGAAGAGACTCAGAGCCTGTGAGATCCCGTAAAAGAATCACATTTTTGATGTGTTCCTTGTGTACTGCCTGGATCTAAGCAGTGAACATGCAAGTAAACTCTACAAAAAGCACGCACATGAGGATTGTTGTGGCTACTTCAATGACATCCTCCTGTTTAACGTCATTCCAATAACAGAAACAACATCACTGTTTGCATCACACACTCACAACCATTTGCACTCATGGGTTCTAGAATTCATGAGTGTAACAAATGTGCTGTGCCCAGTTTACGGATGAGCACACCGAATCTTAGGATGATGGCTGATTCATCCAAGGTCCCCTCAACACTACTAGCAGGTCCCAAGTTTAGGTCCATATTTTTAGGGGCATGTAGTTGGTTTTTTGTTTGTTTGTTTGTTTGTTTGCTTTCTGTGATTATCTGGCCTCAGTCATGGATAGACCTGGATTTCAGGGCTGGCTTGCTTTCTCAATCTCTGATAGTGATTCTCTAACTGTGTCTGTTGTTAACAGTATGAAAACCAAGCCCTCGTCTTTGGGAAGTGGGGCACCTCTGGACTGGTAGGACGCCATAAATTCTCTGATGTCACAGGAAAAATAAAACTCAAAAGAGAATTCTTTTTACCTCCCAAAGGCTGGGAATGGGAAGGAGACTGGGTGGTCGACCCTGAACGAAGGTGAGTGTTTGAATTTCTGTGTCACTTGTTTTATGTGTGTGTGTGTGTGTGTGTGTACACGCGTGTGTGTCTATGTGCCTGTGCATGTGTGTGTATGTTTGTGGAGGTGCATGCATGCCATAGCACACATGTGTGTCTATATGTGTCTGTGTGTCTGTGCATGTGTGTGTGTGTGTGTGTGTGTGTGTGTGGGTACAGATGCATGCATGCCGTAGCACACCTATGTGTCTATATGTATCTGTGTGTGTCTGTACCTGTGTGTGTGTATACATGCATGTGTGTCTGTGTGTGTTTTTGTGGAGGTGCATGCATACCATAGCACACATGTGTGTCTATATGTGTCTGTATGTCTGTACCTGTGTGTGTGTGTGTGTGTGTGTGTGTGTGTACAGATGCATACATGCCAGAGCACACATGTGAACATCAGAAGACATCTTTTAAGAGTCGGTTCTCACCTTAAGCCTTGTTGAGCCAGGGTCTTTTGTTTGTGCTGGTTTTGTTTCTGTGTCCAGGCTAGATGATGCATGGTTTCTGGGTGCTTCTCCTGTCTCTACCTCCCACCTCACCTTAGGGATGCTGGGATTATTGTTGTACACCAGCACATCCAGCTCTGTAGCGCATTCTCGGGATCCAGCTCAGGCTATCAGAGTGCTGGCTGGAGGTTTCACCCACTGAACCCGTCATCATCCTTATTAATATCATGTCACCCACTGAATGCTCCATACAAATTCACAGAAAGTGAGAAGATGCCATCTGTCCAGAAAGGCAAGAGTAAGAGGCACTTAAGGAACTGTAGGGTACAGGTCTGTAAACGCCAGCTTTCCAGAGGCTAAAGTAGGAGGACTGCTCTTTCGAAGTCTGCCCATAGGGAAGACTAAGCCAAGCTCAGCAACTTAGCAGGACCTACTCTCAAAATACAAAGTAAAGTCGGGCAGTGGCACACGCCTTTAATCCCAGCACTTGGGAGGCAGAGGCAGGTGGATTTCTGAGTTCAAGGCCAGCCTGGTCTACAGAGTGAGTTCCAGGACAGCCAGGGCTATACTGAGAAATCCTGTCTCAAAGAAAACAAAACAAAACAAAAAGCAGTCAGGGAGATGAGTGGGTCCGTAACTCAGTGGCAGACTACTTGCATCTCACGAACAAGGCCATAGAGTCAATGCCAGTGCAGCTCTGTCTACACTTACATCTGGATATGGCTATACAGCCATTTCAAATGTGCTCTGTGCTAAATATCAAACTCCAAACTAATAGCTAACAGAGGTGTCTATTTAACATATCAAAGGGGATTCTGGCTGCTAGTTTCTCAGCATCTACCTGTTACAGAGACAACCTGGTTGTCATACTCTGTTCCTACCCTAAACTCTCCAGCCCAGGGCTGGGCTTCCCTTCCCCAGCTTCTATAATTCCTATATAACCCAACCATTTTGTCCATGCTGGTCTTTTTGCCCCTTGGTTGCTTAGCTACTTGATCCAAGCTTCCTCTCTTAGCCTCCTCCTGTTCTCTCTCTCATCCTCTCTCTTCTCTCTCTGCCCTCAACCCCCTCCTCTCAGAGCCTGGTTCAGTCTGGATCATTCAGGAGCCTCTATCTATGCTCATATCTACAATAAACCTTCTCCTCTACCATACCTAGAAGCATCATATCCAAATCTCATTTTTAAATGCATCTGCTACATATGTTACTAGATGAGCCATAGGTCCCTTTTGCCAGAGAAAAAGACAATGACTCCTTTAGCAAGTAGGAACTATTTTCTCAAGTCCCTGAAGGAATGTTGGCTTTTGTTTAAATGCCAGACTTTTGGGGAAAGGAATTTCTTGGGACCCGACACTACTAGGCAGTGTGCTGAATAGAATATAATTCATCCTTAACTACAGTCCTCTCAGATAGTCTGCTGGGCAGTGGTAGCACATGCCTTTAATCCAAGTACTTGGGAGGCAGAGGCCAGCAGATCTCTGAGTTCAAGGCCAGCTGAGTCTACAGAATGAGTTCTAGGACAGCCAGGGCTACATAGAGAAACTATGTCTTGAAGAAAAAAAATTGAAGGATATCTGCGTTGGCCACCACTTCCTGGATTGTGGCAAGAGGACACATGACTCCTGGCTCGGAGGCAAAGGACTTTAATTGCCCCCAACTAGAGTAAATAGCTCACCGTAGTCAGGATTTTCTCTGGTTCACTATGCTCCTCCCACTGAGTGACGTGAAGTGGGCCAGATGACATTTGCACCTGCAGTGGGCTTGTGTTGAGGAGAGGAAACCTGGATTTCAGATCCTGTAGCCACCAGCTGCTATGCAAACCCGGTTCCTGAAAGAGAGGCAGGGGCCTGGGGGGAATAGGGGAATCGGACTGCAAGAGAAATAACCAGGCCAAGTCAAAGGTTCCAGTCAAGGTCCAATGTGTATTTCAGAGTCTGAGAGTATATAGGCAGGGAAACCCATCCCCCAGTAAGCCAGGATCTCGTGGCCTAATTAGCCTATCCAGAAGGCAGGTGAAGCCGTTCAGAAGGGCGTGGCTCCTAGCTGGAACTTCAGGAGAGGCAGAGAAGCGGCAGGACAAAAGGGCTTTCTTTATCTCAGGAACTCCGGGCTAGCTGCTCTGTGGCCAGGACTTGGTCTGGTTCTGCTCGCTTGAGGCTGGGGGAGGTCACAAGATTCCAGTTCTTTTGTAATGAGAATGGCAACACGCAGCCCCCCTTCACCCCCCACCCCCACTGTAGGCAAAGACACTATCTCTACCTTTCGTGGCCATTCCCCATATAGCATTGTGGATCACAAAGACCATTTGTGCTCAGTGGGCAAGATGTGCCGAGACACAATAAATCCATGGAGAACTACCTCCAAACAAGGTAGTGCAGTCTTCACTTTGCAAACAAGGAAACTGAGCCCCGGAGAGACTGAGTACTTGTCCAAAGGCACAGATTCCTGCACATGACAGGGCACTCGAACCAACACTCAGCCATGCCTGTCCGTCCTAAGAGACATTAGGGGAGTACATGCCAAAGAGGTGAATTATGTGGTGTGTGAATTATATCTCCAAAGCTGTTATTAAAAAAGAAAAGAAATGTGTCCTGGAGATATTATATCTCAGTGGTTCATTGCTTGCCTCACGTGTTTGAGGTCCTGGGTTTGAGTCTCAATACTCTCTAAAATAAAACGTAGAGTAATAGAAAGCTAAATGCTTCTCCTGAGGTTTGGGGAATCCCAGATTTCTAAATATTGCTAGCAGGGAAAGTTCAGCAGGTTGACTGCTTGCTGGGAATGCATAAAGCCCTAGGTTTGAGCTCTAGTCCTGAGTAATCCAGCACTCAGAGGATCAGGAATTCATTCTCTGCATAGTGAGTCTCAACCAATTAACCATTAGGACGTAAGTAAAACTTGCTGGCAGCATTCGTCCCAGAGCTCCCTCTTCTGGCCACTTTGTATGGCACACTTGGGGACCTGTATTGTAAAAGTCTCTGCTTATAGCTTGGTCTTTAGAGTCACCGCATGGACCTTAAAGGGGGAATAAAATAAGCATGCTGTTCTGCCTAATCTGCCTGACCCAGTGCTCACTCGTCTTTGTAGGACTGTTTGCTTTGTTTGGAGTTGTGGGGATTGGTGTGTGTGTGTGTGTGTGTGTGTGTGTGTGTGTGTGTGTGTGTGTGTGTAGGGGTGTTGGATTAGACAGAAGAAAAGGAGCTGAGGACAGGGGAAAGGTAGAGAGCATTGTGACTGGAAAAATACAAGGCTGGGATGCCAGACACAGCCGCCAAAGCATTCAGTCTCCTTTGTGGTGCAGAGGAGTGATGGATGATTTCAATTTATACAAATGGCCGGGGCCGTCCCGTCTTGATATCCCTCCAGTGTTTGATTTCAGGGAGGGTAGGGAGGAGAGGAAGAAGAACCCTCATTTGAGGGTCCTTGGCAGAAAACTTAACACAAGGTTGGAACCTCTGAGCTCCAACTATGGGTTTCTGAAGCAGTTCTAAATCCAAGCAAAAGCTGGCAAGGCAGAGAGTCAGAACAGAGGACTTAAGGACCCGAGAGAGCCTGGCGTCTGAACTGCGCCGTCTTGGCTGTGTACTTAGAAACCATCAGTTTAAGTCGTGTAGATTCAGCAGTCCATGGGCATGCATTTCCACACACCCTCGAGCCTGCCTCCCCTCCATTTTTTTTTTAAAATAGAGAGGCCAAAGAGGAGTATTTCCTTGCTCTTTGAACTACCAGCCAAGGTTTTTACTGAGAAAATGCTGGAAAGTCTGTAGTGAAAGGAGAAGTGTGGAAGACACTCTCTTGGTCCCTGTAGGAAGCGGCTCAGAGCACGGTTTTCCTGGCTCCATCCTAATTACGAGGAAGGAGCAACCTTGCCAATGTGAAGAGTCCTCTATAATTTAGGTCTCGCTGCCCCACCATCCCCCTTCTCCGAATAAATGTCAAAAGCTTTTAGCTCAAAGTCGAATCTGGAACGGGGAAACTAAAGGGCTCAAGCAAGAAGGGAACTGGTGTCCTTCCAGGAGCCTCCTGACAGTGTAAAATATCTAGCGTTGCTGGTCCCTTTTCGGGTAATAGGAGCCCTCTCTCTCTCTCTCACCCACAGCCTCCTGACTGAGGCTGATGCGGGTCACACAGAGTTCACTGATGAAGTTTACCAGAATGAGAACCGCTATCCTGGGGGCGAGTGGAAGCAGGCAGAGGACGCCTATACCGATGCGGTGAGCCATTTGCTCTCAACATGGACCTTCCTGTCCTGTCCGTCACTGTGCATCATGGGGCATGCTCCATCCTCTTTTCGGCTACAGCCCCTGTTCCAAATAATCTCCCATTCACGACTGAAGCCACGCGAGTGCATGGTCATGGGCTTCCCGCGAATAAAAATAAAAATTTTAAACACATTTGAAAAAAACTTTAAAAATAAATCCAAATAGCGTTTAAGGAAATGAGAAGTAACTACCCCTCCCTGCTCACAGTTCCCTCCACGCGATTACCACGGCTGCCGCTTTCTGTTCATGCACGTGTGTATCGTTTCCTCTTCTAAGCAGAAGTGTGCTGTGCATACATGTCTACAAGGTGCATTTTCACATAATGATATATTTGAGCACCTGTGCGTGTACATGTTCATGTGGATGTGCACGGGGCCACATATACAGGGGTGTGCACATGCATGTAGAGACAAGGTCAACCTATAGTGTCATCCTCCAAAACTCTCCACCTCATTTTTTTTTTTTTTGAGACAGGGTTTTCAGTGAAGCTAGGCCCCATTGACTGAGCTGGCCAACAAGCTCCTGGGATCTATTCATCTCTTCCTCCCCAGAGCTGGGTTACTGACGTGTAATTTCACTCCTGGCTTTTATATGCATGCTGGGCTTCTGAAATAATTATTAACTGAGCCATCTTCCCATCTGCACGTCATCCTTTGATAACCGTAAATACAGAGATATGAACTTGGTTATAGGCCCCCATTGTCATTTATTTGTCTTGTAGACATTTGGGGTTTAGTAGTTTGGGGTTAAAATTTTTTTTTGGTTCATCATTGGTGTTTATAAAGGATGTAACAGTAGTGAATATCTTGAAACAACCATTCTTACACAATCAGTGAAAGCGTGTGTCCAGAAAAATATCCTTGCAACTGCATGTCAGATTCTAATGCGTAAAGGCATTGTGACAATCTTGCCAGGTAGCTTTGCAGGGAAGTGGTGCCCACTTGGTAGCTTTGTAGGGAAGTGGTGCCCACTTGGTAGCTTTGCAGGGAAGTGGTGCCCACTTGGTAGCTTTGCAGGGAAGTGGTGCCCACTTGAAGCAGGAGCACAAGAGGGGACTTTGTTGCTAGCCTATCCCTCTGCAGCGTCTTTGCTGATCCATGGACAGTGGTACCTGCTACTGTTCTCCTCCAGATTCTCTTAATCTAAAAGGAAGCTGGGCATTTTCCATGGGTACAGCCACTTTTATGTCCTCTACAATATGGACTTTGTTATCATAACTCTTTTGAGTTTTAATGTAAACCCAAGTTAACGTTCAGTAGAAATTTTGCTCAACCTCACATGATCAGCCTCTGATAGCGTTTTCTGAACTTGAACACATGTATCTTAATGCTTGATCTGGTCTCTGTTTTGGTTTGGTGTTTTTTTTTCCCTAAATAAACTCTCATAAAGATAAATGGCACCATCTAATAGTATTACATGAGACCATATGAATGTTTGACCCTTTTGGCTTACAAAACCAAGAATTTCACATGGTTCAACTTAATACTATTCTCTAAGAATAAAAACGGAAGACACTGGAGGCACGTGATTTTAATGTAGGATTTGTATGCAAGTAAAAAATAGAGGTTTTCTGAGTAAAATTGATCTCAACAGTTAAGATCTTTACTTAAGTATCAGGAAAGTTTCCCTCACCTTTGGATCTCATTCGCATCTGTCTGTGTGTCTGTGTATCGGTCTGTCTCTTAGAATGGAGATAAGGCAGCGTCACCCAATGAGATGACTTGCCCTCCAGGTTGGGAGTGGGAAGATGACGCATGGACATATGACATCAATCGAGCAGTGGATGAGAAAGGTAACGTCCATCTGCTTGCCTGAGTGTGAGTCTGCAGAAAGCCCTCGGTTAACCAGAGGTTCCACGGGAGGAAGGACCTAGCTCCACCTAGGTCATGTGGTGTAATCCGTACCTACTTAAATGAGTATCTGACTCAAACAAACAAATGGACAGATGCTGGGTGAGGAGATGTCAGGAGTGGAAAATGGAGGTCCTAGGGCCAGCCAGCTGGACTTTGGGGTACTTAAAAATCCCGAGTAGGAATATAGGAGAGATCTAGAGCTTGGATTTTCTCCTTCCTAACTACTCCATAATCTACCTGAGATAATCAACCTTAGAGGTCCTAGAACTCAGGTAGGAGAATGGCAAAATGTCCTGTACGTCATCCCAGTGGCGATCATGTGATTGAGGTTGCTTCCAGGTACAGTAATGCCTCCCTTTCTCTACAGACGGTCAGGTCAAATGAACTTACCATTTGGAACTATCGAAAGGAAAAGTAACATTGATTTGTTCCTCTAAGGTGTGATAGTGTGTGAGCAGAGTGGGATTGATACCTAACTGTCCAGATTGATGTTGAATTGCTTGGGATGCATGACAGCAGTTATTGAGTAATAACTGTGTATCAACCACATGGCTGTCTGTCTTTTACCTTTAAAAGGTTTTCATGTTGGAATGCAAGTGAGTTTTCCAATTTGCAGGAAACACTATTGAAGGGTTAGGGATGTAGCTTGATGGCAGAGTGCTTACCTGATATTCACAGGAATTACCTGGGTTCAATTCCTAAGGAGCAGGAAGTTTTAGTACCTCTTAGCCAAAATGCTGGGGCCCAGAAGTGGTTTTTGGTTTGAGAAACTGAGAAATGGAAATGTTCAGATTTTGGAATATACATATATATATATATATATATATATATATATATATACATTTGTGACATTATGATACCCCAAAAATTTCAGCATGGCATACTTTGTGTTTTCAGATTAGGCATGCTCAACCCTGTGACAGTCACAATAGCAGAGAACATCTGTGAGCAGAGAGAGGAGCTATGTTCTTTCCTAGAAAGTTCTATTTTGCTGATCACACGGATGTATCTCTATTGCGTAACTCTTCTCAAACTCTGTTGCAGGCTGGGAATATGGAATTACTATTCCTCCTGATAATAAGCCCAAATCCTGGGTTGCAGCAGAAAAGATGTACCACACTCACAGGCGGCGGAGACTGGTCCGAAAACGCAAGAAAGATTTGACACAGCCGGCTTCTAGTACAGCAAGGGTAAGAGGGGCTGAAGGGGGGTGCTGGGCCCGATGCCCAGACTGCCACACTGTGCACAGGTCCAGCAACAGGCAGGGCTGTTTCTGCAGAGCCATTTATAAGTCAAGGATCTGATCCTGGCTTCTGAAAAGGTACCTGGGAAGGCTAGAAATCCCTCACTTAGGCTTATGCTGAACAATCCTGGGGATCAGAGTAGTAATCTGTGCTCCCACAAGCCCCCCAGAAGATGTTGAGGCGGCCTGGAGAATGAGACCTTCAGAAGGGATAGAAAAGGCCCAGAGATTGTGCTAGCAGAATAGGACAGAGGTGCTGTTACCTCGGAACCTGGAACAAGATGCAGAATTCAAACCCTGAGAACAAGACTTATAACTAACTATGACCAAAACAGCCTGGGGAGGAAGGGTTAATATTTCAGTGTACATATCCTGATCACAGTCCATCCTGAAGGAAGTCGGGGCAGGAACTCAAGGCAGGAACCCGGAGGCAGGAGCTGGTGTGGAGGCCTTGAAGGAGTGCTGCTTGCTAACTTGCTCCTCGTGACTTGCTCAGCCTGCTTTCTTATAGCCCAGAACCACCCGCCCAGAGTTGGCACCGCCCGCCCAGAGCTGGCACCATCCACAGTAAGCTGGGCCCTCCCACGTCAGTCATTAATTGAGAAAACACCCTCCAGGCTTGCCCATACGCCAACCTGGTTAAGGCATTATTTCATCTGAGGTTCTCTTTCCCCAAATGACTCCAGCTTGTATGTAGTTGGCATAAAACTATTCATAGCCTAATTTAATTAGGGCATTACAAAGCTTTAAACTACATAGTAAATTAAGTGGCATGATAATATGAAATCAACAATAAACAACATCTTTTCTACAACATGTAGGGGACTTGGACGCATACACATCACGCAAGATCTGTAAGGTCAAGCTGTAAGGTCTGAGTGTTGCTCATTCCACAGATGGAGTTCATAGGCATGAAATAGACTTGCCTTAGGTCATATCTCCAGCAAGTATCAGAGGTGACTTTTGAACCCAGCCTAGATTGATTCTAAACAGGAACTCTTCCTATTGCCCTTGTAGGAGCTATATAGTTACATTTTACTCGGTGATGAGCTTCCAGAGACCAAAAGTAGAGTGACATCATCTTTGTGCCTTCCTTGCGTGTTACCAGGACAGGGTGTGGTAGAATGAACAGGTTTTCAACCTGATCGGGTGAGACACTTCTAGACTTGCTTCCCTTCCTCTTTCCACATGAGTACCAACATGACTCTGGAGGAGCACAGGGCCACTGGGCAGAAACCCCCATTCCACCCATGAGCCTTGCTGGGACTTCAGTCATATTCTCTAGCCTGCTTTATTCTCAGTCACACAAAATATGCAGTCATCACTATCCAGACGACCACAAAGGAAGATACAAGACCGTGTGAAATGTGTACTTTATGTTTAGTTGAAGTGGAAAAAAATTAAAGACCATACACGAATAGCAACCCTACCCGAAGCTCTTATTTCTAGATTAATCAATATCAGTCAGTTTTATTTTCCATTTATTCCATCTGGTCAGCTTGTAAGACACTTAGATACATCTTTGGCCACTCAAATGTCAAATACATAGGGACAAAAGCCACACTATCTTTTTGTTCAGTGATACCTCATCCTTGAGGACAATTGCTGTCGTAAAACAGAGCACGTGCATAGAAATCAGGCTTAACTTAAAAGTAGTGCACTCGGTGATTAGCTATCACAGAAACAATAGACTCTGAGCAATCACACCGTTGCTAATAACAGCAGGTATTGGCATTAACAGGACTTTAAATCTTCAGGGATGTTATCATCTCACCCACATGTAAAATGCAGATGGTAATTCTTTCCAAACAACGTCACACTCATGTGTTCTCATGAGCAATCTGAGAAAGAGCCCACGGTCACTCACACCTGTGTCTGAATGGCTACTACAGTTGCCCGGTGCCTCTCTGTATTTCCACAGTCCCTCAGCTCTGCCAAGCCGGAGATCCCCTCTAGTCTGTCTTTGCTGTGTGTCCGTGGCTCCTCACCCAGTGCTTGACAGAGTGGATTTTTGTGGTTATGTATTTGTCCATTGACCGAGTGGTGTACTTTATCAGTATGAGGAAGATTATTATTATTCATCATTAAAAGCTGTACTTCTATTTTAGGCCATGGAAGAACTTGAAGACCGGGAGGGCTGGGAATATGCTTCATTAATCGGCTGGAAATTCCACTGGAAACAGCGCAGTTCAGACACCTTCCGCCGCAGGCGCTGGAGGAGAAAAATGGCTCCCTCGGAGACACATGGTGCAGCTGCCATCTTTAAACTTGAAGGTGCTCTTGTAAGTAACCAGAAGCTAAAGTGTGATTGAGAATGGTGGAAAGGAAGTGTGTGAGTTAGGTAGAAAGCACAGCCAAGCCCAGAGAGGCTCCTGTGACCCCAGTGCCTTCAGAGCAGCACAGAAGTTGAGGAAAGGTATACAGCCTGAGTGTCCAGGGGCTCCTGTCTTAGGAAGAAACCACCGCCACAGGAGAGGGCCTCAGAACAACAGTGCAGACACATCTCGTTCTCCCAGGTTTCTAGCATGTTCGCTAGGACCCTGATTTCAGGAAGCATCTAGTAATTTTGCAGGCACAGGTGGCTTGGTTAATGATGATGATAATGATGATGATGGATGATGATGATGATGATGATGATGATGATGATGATGATAAGGAGAAGGAGGAGGAAGAGGAGGAAGTTGATGATGATGATGATGATGATGATAAGGAGGAGGAGAATGAAGTTGATGATGATGACGATGATGATGATGATGATGATGATGATGATGATGATGATGATGATGACGATGATGACTTCCTCCTGCTTTAGGGGGCAGACACCTCAGAGGATGGAGATGAGAAGAGCCTTGAGAAACAGAAGCACAGTGCCACCACTGTGTTTGGAGCAAACACGCCCATTGTTTCCTGTAATTTTGACAGTAAGTTTTAAGCATGGCTGTGAACTCTGCATCTGTCACTTTTATCTCTAGAAAACTCTTCAAATCTTCAAATGTTATACTTCATCTACATAGAGGAAGGTAACATTCAATTTCTTCACTTCATGAAGAAGATTCATAAAATGCATTTTTAAAAAACTATATCATATTTGGGATGAAAAATGACCAAATTGCTGGTCTTAGTTTCTGTTTAAAATATACTCATTCTTGCTAGAAAATGCTAAATTACTGTCTTAATTATAGGAAAAAGGCTAAAATTTTAAGGAAGATCTGATCTCAATGCCAGCCCTTAAGAATTTCAGAATATTATTAATAATGGCATGTTTACATAAAACTTAAAATGTACCAGATATTCAAGCATTCACAGTTCTGAAATTCATGCAGTTGGTCACAATACACTGCTACCCCTCAAATTGTGCGTGTGTCTGCGTACGCCTGCATGTGTGTGCTGTGTACATACATGTGACATAGTGTGCATCAGTGTGTGCATTAGTAAAAAGAGTTTGAACATTTTTAAAAGTCAAGGTTTTAGCAGATCCCGGACATAAATCTCACAGAGCACTGAGTCCTTGCTCAGTGACTTCTAGAGTTCAGGCTCCTCTGAAGTCTGTGATGAACAGCTGTGCACTGGACCCAGGAAGGTCACCATGGGACTAAAGTTCCTCTGATCGCCACGCTGGCATTGGGGTTGTCCCAGCAGTTATTTATTTGCTTTTATTTTCCCTTTGGGGGCAGAGTTTCTATGTGTAATCCAGGTGCCTTGACTTCTTGCATGATGGAATTATAGGTGCGCAACACTTGGCATATAGTAGTTAAAGTACCCCCCATTACACACTCATCTGCTTCCTATCTGCATAAAATCCATTTTATGCCTCCACTCTTAAATTGTCTAACATACATTCATACATATATACACACATACATACATACACGTGATGATGTTTAATTTGTAAATTCGGCACAGTAATAGATAAAGCATGGTAACTAATGATAAATATGGAAGGTATTAAAATGCACTACAATAAAGTGGCCAGTACCACTGCTCTCGTGCTTTGGGCCTTTATTAAATAAATAAGAATTGCTTAACGCAAGCACTGCAATGCTATTTACACCAGTCAGTTTGCTGAGATAAGGAACGACTGGGTGACTACCAGGCAGGCAGCTTATACAGCATGGATACACTGGACAAAGGCACAATCCACATCCCAAGCGAGGGGCAGCTGGCTGCCTTGAGACTGATCACACTGTAGGGCTTGCAATATGAAACTTGTGCGTTATGTATTTCTGGACTATTCCATTTAACGTTTGTGACCTGAGATTGACAGTGGGCAACTGAAATAGGAGAACAAAGCCGTGGATGTGGGGACCACGGTAAGTGCCCCTTTGTAAGAAACCACTGTGTCGGGACCATGTGTGCTCTCTGCTATGGGAAAATGGATAGATTGAGCCGCGTGTCTACATGTATCAACTCCAAAGAGCTGAGAAAACCCTTACTAACAGAATCCCGTTTCTCATCTCCTCCCTTCAGGAGTCTATATCTACCACCTTCGCTGCTACATTTATCAAGCCAGGAATCTCCTGGCTTTGGACAAAGACAGCTTTTCAGGTGAGGGGAAATCCCCACTACTCATATATGGCAGGCTAGCTTGGATTAACTGTGCATCAAGTGGGCTTTGTATCTTGTTTTGTTTTCATTTCTTACAATAAAACTCTTTCCGGGTAGAGACTATGGTGGTATGCTGGAAGAGAGCCACCCAGTCATTACTTGAGGAACTTCCAACTGCTTTAAGAACTGTTGCTGGGTGCTCGAGGCACCCAGGATACAATACACGTGGCCCTTAAACACTAATAATCACGGACTGAGCAATAAAGTGCCCTGAAGAGCAACTTCTGAGCTCTCTTTGTGTGCATGGCTTCGTTTCAAACCTGAGTCCTGGGCCGATCGGTAAATTAAGAGTCTTTACACTTTTTCCTTGTACTCTCGAGATGATGAAAGAGATCACATATTTAACCCGTTAGCCCATGGCACCTGTCTGTGAGTCTTATGTAGTATGCTCTTTGTCTCCCCTACTGCCTTCCCCCACCTCCACCCCACCCCATCCCTGCCCACTTCCTAGCCACTATGTACCACTGAGGCTTCAACACTGGTCCTCACATTGGTACTTCACATGCATTTCTGGCTATGCTCTGTCAGTGTGCATAGAATAGAAGCCATCCTATCCTAAATAGAATAAGGCTATTTAGAGACTTTCTACTATGAGACCTGCAAGCCAGCAAAGCTTCCCGGTCCTATGGAAACAGCTCTTAAAACACTTGTCTGATAATATCATGCACTGTGTCAATTCTTATTCATGTCCAGAGCGCTCCTCTTACACAGTCTTTGTGAATTACTTCCTTTCCTAGTAATGTTAGACCAGATTATATAGACCCGGTCTAAAAATTTGATCAAGATTATCCTACTCTGTAGAACAAAACCTCAAAATGTTTTTGAGGATGTTTTCAAACAGTATCCACCAGGGGGCACTCTCTCACTGTAGATCCTATCAGAATTCTTAGAAAACAATCTTCACTGATGTTTGCGTAAAGCTCTAACCTCGTTTCTCCCAGTTGGGTACAAGATTTATCAGTGGGGCAAAATAAAAATCTTTTAGTCATGTTGCAAGCTGTAAATTCTGAGATGAACTAAGCCTTTCCTACGTACTGCCATATTCTTGAAACCCGGCACTCAAATACAAAACTTTCTGTATAGATGGTAAAAACAAAAGCATAAAATAAACTTATATTCGCCAGTTTATCAAAACAGCAGGAACGAAAACATAAAAATAACTGGCATTTATCAGTGACATCGGTGAGAGGCTCTGTTCTAGGCAGCTCACGAGCTTCACGTCATCCCATTTTCTACCCAGAAGGAAAACAGAAATTACTTTCGTGGCAAAGAGGGAGGAACCAAAGCTTGGGAAGATTAAATCTTTGTCTTCCAAGATCATGGGGGCACCGCAGGCCAGATGTGTCTGGTTGCAAAGCTCGTATTCTAGGTGATGTATGTGAAAGACTGTGTGCTCCATGAACCTTGATGAGGATAAGCATACTCCAGAGAGGCAATTCTGTTAGGCACTTCTCGCCTCTGTGGCGTCCCGCTTTCTGGACTCCTTGTCTTTGAGGGGTGGTGAAAGCATACGACCATTCTGTCCAGAAGAAGGGTCTTTGGTTGGAATGTGCTGTTGTAGGAATTAGACTTCTCCGAGACTCTACTGTTGATATCTCTTTCTGCCCATAGATCCATACGCTCACGTCTCCTTCCTCCATCGGAGCAAAACCACGGAGATCATCCACTCCACCCTCAATCCCACCTGGGACCAAACCATTATATTTGATGAGGTTGAAATCTTTGGGGAACCCCAAACAGTTCTACAGAACCCACCCAAAGTTATCATAGAACTCTTTGACAATGACCAAGTGGTAGGTAATATGACAGTTTAAGGTGACCTGGGGACATGACAGTAGCCTGAGGAGCTATTTGGCCAGGGGTTTGAGAGTGTGGTTTCCTTCTCTAGGGCAAAGACGAATTTTTAGGCCGAAGCATTTGCTCCCCTTTGGTGAAACTGAACTCAGAAACGGACATCACACCCAAGCTTCTCTGGTATCCTGTCATGAATGGAGATAAGGCCTGCGGGGATGTCCTTGTAACAGCGGAGCTGATTCTGAGGAACAAGGTATCGCTTTGTTCTTGCTCATGGATTCCCCGAGCTGCTTAGAGCACCTCAGTAATTCCAGGCACTCTTTGCTTTGATGAAAGGGAAGTTTTGACAGCCTACGTACGTTTGTTTCACAGGATGGCTCCAACCTTCCCATCCTCCCCTCTCAAAGAGCACCAAACTTATACATGGTCCCTCAGGGGATCAGACCTGTGGTTCAGCTCACTGCCATTGAGGTATGTATTCTCTCCGAGTTTTACTTAACCAAACCAAAGGGTGTGGCTAAGAGCAGGGACCATTAACGTAGGGCATGCGTGCTTTCTTGCTGTCTCTAACTTCCCATAAAATATGCTCCCCACCCCCTAATAGAAACAGTCACAGAAAATGGAAATCTTAACATGGCAACAAGAAGTAGGTTTCAGAGATTTCTTTCTTCTGGGGGGAATTTGCCAGAGAAAGATATCCCAAGAGGAAGTGCTGTGTGAACAAGGAGAAGGCCTGCAAAGGGGGCCGGTTGGGGGTGGGGGGAGAGCATCTGGACGGTGGCGACGTGGGAGAGCATTAGGGCAGACGCTGGCTGGTGAGGATAACCTCGAGACTAGATAGATGGGGTCCTGATAAGGGAGGCGTCGTTAGCTCCTCTGTTTTGCTGGGCATTCTTGAAAACAGACCTGGGGAGCTTCAAACAGCAGCTACCAGTCTGGACTGCTTGCAGGTCACTTCA
>JADRCD010199983.1:0-13436 GCA_019843815.1 Montemys delectorum
CGATGGAGGTAAAATCCTTTGGTGATGTGAGGGTCATTGAAGTACAGCCTTATTAAAATGAAATCCAATGTCTAAAAATTGTTCTTATTTTGGGTTTGCACCACAGTAAGAGCCAAGATTTTAAACTCTACTAAATACAAAACAAACAAACAAAAAGACTTTATATATTTATGTTCATTTAAAAAAATACTAGTAGTGATGTATTATTTTGAAATATAGAGTTAATATGTTTGGAGTTATTTAAAATTTATATTGAGAAAAGCGTATGCATTTTCAGTATTGCTGTAGACAAGCATCTACATAACACTGTTAAATTGATTGTTTTATATCAAACAACTTTTATAATACTCATTTTATTGTTATAATATTTTATAAATTTTAAGGAATATCACAAAAAAAGATATTGTAGGTATTGAAGAGGGGGTCTCTGGGATGAGTTGGGGTATAAAAAGGAAACAAGAATGTGATTTAATTCTATTTACTTAAAATATGTTTTTAAATGTTAAAAAATTCAGACAAATTGAAATCATGTAACTGTTCTCATCATAATGCAATAAAAGTTTAAAAAAAAAGTAAAGATGAGAAAAATGTGTCAATTAAAAATTATGCTAGAAAAAAGGGAGGAAACTCGTTAAAAAAGAAAGGAATACAAAAGAATAGCATGGAGAAATGTTGTGAAGACATGATATAGGCTATATGGAAATTTCCAATAATACTCATTAATTTATAACATTTATATATTTGGAAATTATTATAACATTGATTCTCCAATTTTGAATAGGAAATATATATAGTTTTAAGAGTATTTTAATGTTAAGATTATTAGAAGACTACCATCTAACTTGTTTTCCCGCTACTCAATATTCATAGAATTTTACTCAACATCATTCTCACACAAAGTTTAACAATATTTTATATGTTTCTTGTGTAAGTTTTTTTAAAAAAAATAATCATTAAGAAATATTGACTATACAATATTATCATTTTACATATTACTATGCATTATTTTAATGTAAAATATAGAAATATCTTCATACTTTAATTAACTTAGCTATTTATCCTTATGAATTACATTCTAATTAATTTCCAATATCAGAAATTAATGAAATTATTTCATTTAATAACTTTTCCAGTTGAAGTGAAAAGAAAGAAACATATTTCAATTGAGCATACCAATGGGGTGAATTTACCAATAGGAGTCCTTGATAAAATTTTACATGAAGTTTTCATATGTAATATATTATTTTATTTTCCAACTATGGAGTATATCTTTTTATTCTCACACAGATAATCAATAACAATAGTAGTTTCCTATAATATTATCAAAGAATGTGTGATCCAAGTTGAAAATCTGTACATCTAATATCTAATAAGTCAAAATTATTAATACAGTATATTCTCTTTCTACTATATGGTAACATCAATTTTCTTTTCCTTTTTTTTGGAATCTCTTTTCTTAGTCTAAAAACATGGTCAGTATTTCTTTGTTATGGACAAGAGCCTTTTTACGTAAAAAAAAAAAATGAAGGTGGGGTAAAATAGTAAAATTAGATACAATGTCTATATTAAGGTTTGTACAATTATAAAACTAGCTCCTGGCAAAAGTACATAATCTCAAAAGTAGGTAAAGTCATCAGTTATAGTACATTAAGCCATCATACCAAATTGGAAATAAGATGTCAAAAGCACACACACACACACACACACAC
Source organism: Montemys delectorum (assembly GCA_019843815.1). Lineage (NCBI taxonomy): Eukaryota > Metazoa > Chordata > Mammalia > Rodentia > Muridae > Montemys > Montemys delectorum. The sequence continues at coordinate 1,710 of JADRCD010199983.1, forward strand.
ACACACACACACGAGCTTACACATGCACACACCACATTAAGTTTTAAAATGTTTTCTGTCACCCATCGAAACATGAGGAAAACAAACAATAATGATATAAAAAAAATCTGGAAATTATTAGTTTTATTAGAGTAGAAATCTAGCATTTCTCATATCAGAATATCACGGGATTACTAAACTCAAGATGTGAGTATTTTGGGAAGAATGGAAATGAGGGAGGAATTTGAAGACAGAGGAGCACTGAAAAGAGACCTATTAATATTCTGATGGCAATAAATGTAAATATCTCAATAAGGAGCTTTTAACAATTAATAAACAGCTGTAGAATAACGTGAGGATCTGTAAATGTGACCAGAGGAGTCGTAGGTCTCCTACTTGTTACTCAGCCTTTCATTCTGGTCTATGCAAAGTCTGAAGGTCAAGGGTCAAGTGTCTGATAGGACATTGAAAGGGTCTTATTCTTTCATGTGCTCCTGAACAACACCCCAAGGTACAATACCCCAGAGAGACACCAGAGATATGCTTGTAAGTCCACAAGAACAGAAACGTATTCTGAAGAATACAAAAGAAGACACAAAATTGTGAAGAAAACACATAGTTGAGGGGCTACTTGTTAGAACCTATTATCATAGTCAATGAAAGATGATGTCATGATTAGGGTGAATGGTAGTAAATGTTTAAGAAATCTCACGCTAAAAGAGGTTGCCAATCAGATATACTGTTACCTAAGGTTTCAATTTAATGGAGACTCTCAAACTAATGAACAAGGGGTAGAATTTTTCCACACCATGGAAGCCTCAGGAAAGTCAGATTCTTACACATGAAGAAGTTTAAATTAAAATCTTTTTGAAAAACAGAGTAGAAGTTTCAGCATAGCTCTGATTTAATCTTGACAACTGAGTAGAATCATTTCTGCTGCATTTTGTTAGTTGGAGGCAGATCACAAGTCAACCCAACGTTAAGTGGAAAGAACTCCTATCTACTTCAGACTGGTGTGAAGTAAATTACCACCATATAATGCTTACATTGTTTTCACATACAAAACTCATTCACAGTTTGCTATAGTTTAGACAGGAAGTATGATCAAGAAAGGTTCAGATATTAAAGATTTGGTCCCCAGATCAGGAGATGCGGTCGTTGACATGTGACCAGGTCAGGAGAACTATGGGGGTCTCATTACATGATGACACTATTAGGAGGTGATGAAAATTTTGGAGAGCACAGCTCTATCACACCCTTCCACCAGGATGTACCTGGATTACAAATGCCTACCAAAAAACTTAAATCAGTGACCACGAACTGAAAGTTCTGAAACCATGACTACAAATACAAATGATCTTTTTTGGAATGGCCTAACTTAGAGTTCATAGACACTGAGCCAAAGCCTCATGTTATAGTTAGTTATCAGGCTTCTAAAATTGATATGCTACCCATGTGTTTTTTTTTTTCTTTTTTTGTCACTGTCACAAATTCTGGGAAGCAAGAAAGACACTAGCATAGAGCCAATCTGACAGTCACCAGCCTTGGCGCTTAGGAAAAATCAATATCTAAGTTCAATTTTGAAGGCAAGGGGGAAAGTGCCACACCTCTACGTTAAGTTAGTTAAAAGGATAGGAGGGAATCCTACCTTACATAAACTCAACAGACCCCAGAATTAGCCCTGACAGGAGATTTCTAAGGAGATGCAAGGCTGAGCAGAGCATGCATTTTCAAGTCTCTTATTCTTGAGAAAGCACCTTTGGTTAGATTCAGACATTCTGTTTATTGGATGTGTCTTATATAAATTGAGGAAGGAAATCTGCTCTCCCAATTTAAGTGTTAAACACACCCCAAAATGCCCTCTCTGAAGAACTCAGAATAGTGTTCGACCAAATATCTAGGGACCCCATTGTCCTGTCTGACATACACAATTATCCATCACACTGTGAAATATCCAGCATAGTATAGCATATATACCTGTAGTACACATTCACATTCCACAGAGGTACAAAGAGGCACCATACTTTGGAACTATGTCAAGGGACATCTTTCTATTCCTTTCATTAGGACCTATGGAAGCAATAGGCATTTACCTGGTGACTCCAGGCTATCTTCTGGGTTCTTGACCCTGTTATCTTCATCATATTTCCTCTTCCATAGATGTGACCCACATTTACAGGTGAGTAAACAGTTCTACCTTCATCCTACTTGTAAGAACTCAGAACTTTCAAAGGGCTCCCTTAAAGTTGTATTCTCATTTTTAGTTCATTTTGATACAGTTCTATTCAAAATGTGGTGGCCCTTATTCTCACACATTTACTTCCCCTTGTGACAGATTAAAGTCAGCCAGCACATGCTCAAGACCTTGGTTCCTTTAGTGGGTATGGTAAGTCTGTATACACACACGGACACACACACACACACACACACAATTCAATTAAAAATACAAAAAGAAGCAATCAACAGAATCGAAAAATAAAACAAAACTCCTCATTTGCATTTACTATGAGTATGGTAGACCAAGACTTGTTAGCCTAAACACATCAAACACTCATGTGAATAATTTTTTAATTCTTAAAATCTCAGAAGAATGTTTGACATAGGAGTTGCTGTATATTAAGCATTGATGTCCCTCAAAAACTCATGTTGAATTCTTCCCCATCAATATGATGACAGTCAGAGATGAACCATTTGGGAAGTGAGTAGGTTATTAGATGGAACCCTCATGAGTACTTACCTTGTATGAGGAATCCCAGAAAGCTTTGTTCTAATTTCCTTTCTTTACTGTGCCGCGCCTCAACCCTGAACACCAGGAATTAAGACATGACACAACCAGTTCCTTCTCTTAGCGGTTTACTCAGGATACTTTACAGTCAGCATTGTGTGGAGGTGAGCCCAAGATCCCTACTCGGGTACAGCTTATATCCTAGTAGGAGCCCATGAACTCATGCTACTTGTGATCTCCCCATAGGCCAGGGAAGATCATGCCACTCAGAAGCACAACCTACAAGCCAAATCAGGTGTTATTTATCTCAGAGCTCTCAGCCAGCCGTCGACATCTTTAGGATGCGGTTCGAACGGCCCTCTACATATCCCCCTTTTTGTTTTACAGTGGAACGGGCAAGAACAGAGGTCTGATCTCTGATGATAGAAACAGGGACATTGTATTACCCCACCCCAGGCTTCATGCCTCCCAGGGAAGGCCAGACCTGTCCGATGCCTTTTCCACAGAGACAGGTTCTGGGGCATCAACCTGTATGCAATCAGACATGCTCTTCTTGAGGTTGCTAACTGCAGGCGGCACACCTCAAGTGCAGTGCTAAGCCTCACATCCCGAACTCGACGATCCCATAACCCAGAGGTCAATGGACAATTATTTCTGCATGACAGCAAGCCATGCTTGGGGGGACTGCCCTGCCTCAATGGCTGTAAGTGGTTGTGTTATCATGGCAAGATCTCTTTTTCGGGCTCGAGCCATATGGCAGAGACAACAGAGGCAGAGAACAGAAACTCTCACTAAGGTCGAAGCTAATGCTTGTATTTCTGCCAACTCTTTCAAATGATTTGTGGCAGAGGCAATTCAAGATGATAATCCATCAGCCCTGTATCCCCTCGAGTAGGGCTACACTGACGATAGCCAATCTCAGCCGATTCATGAGATCTTCAAAACCTGTAAGATATTGAAACAACTATCGAGAGAGATTACCAGCTTGAGTAATACTTTGATATTGAATGGAAGTCACACACAATCCAGGATATTTACACTCACAGCCTACTTGTGCTAGCTGCCAAAGGGTATCTATTTGTTCTTACTCAGCTACATCACGGCAACTGCTAGTCCTGCATTGGTTAACCATGCTTCCAATCCTTTACTCTTATAAGGTGTGATAGCAGCACAGCACGGTACTCCTTCGTGCACTGCTCATAAACCATCTATTTGACCAGCGGCATGGCTACATTTAGATCACCAAATATTATCCCTATAGCTTCTACTAGTCTAGCCACAAAGTCAGAAAATGGCTCCATGGGTCCTTGTAAATCTTAGTCAAGTTACCACTCACTTCTTCCTTATTGGGCAAGGACTTCCATGCCTTTATAACAATCTGATTCACTTGCTCAAAGACTTGCAATGGATAACCAGTCTGTTGATTAGCAAAGCAACCTTGCCCCAAAAGGGTATCCCTATCCCAGGATTGATTCCCAGCTGCATGATTAGCGTCTGCCTGTTCATTAGCAAATTAAAGTGAAAGGGGCTGTGATCCAAATTAAAGTGAAAGAGGATGTGATTCCGTAAGTACGGATGGACTCAGCCAAGAACTTTATAACCTTAAAATCCAAGGCTCATGAAAACGCTGACCCTGTGCATCTTGAAAAACTGGATAAACAAGTGACAATTCAATTCTAACTGTAGGGTTGATAGTAGGCCCCGTATCCAACTCTCCTTTTCTGACTTTACTGAACGCTCCTCTTTTATCTGCTCTAATGCTGCCTGTCCTTCCTCTACTGCTTTACAGCACCTTTGATCTTCTAGACACCCCCTGATTAGCGTCCATACTGGTCTAACACTGCTCTTAAGCATCCCCTGCTCCCATGCAATTCCACCTTTTGAATCGGTTTGCAGGGTTATAAGGCAAAAACAAGCCACCAGAATAACGGTGAAAGCAAGTAGATGCAGCATTGTAATTATGACCACAGCAGCTATTGGTGGCATACCCAAAACCAAGGTCATTACCCCCTTTTTTCTATCGTGTTGCTCGTCACTCACTTGCTGCTTTACCGTGGACTTTCACTTCGTCTCTTTCCCGAGAACTTTCTAAGCTCCAGCCCTACTTACGGAGCACTTACCGATCGATCGCCATCTCTTTCCGAGAACCTTTCTTTAGTTCTCTTCACTGTGAAACTTTATTGCTCCAACCCGGAGTCTTTATAGCCTCTACTTCCGAGGACCTTATTGTCCCTTCTTACCTGGGAACTTACCGATCGATCGTCCTGTCCATCCGCTAAGAGTTCTGGAACCTCACGGGATGCTTATCCATGTATTTATCCCCATCGGGGCCACCATTATGTGGCATGCCAACCCTGACCATCAGGAATTAAGACACAACACAACCAGTTCCTTCTCTTACCTGTTTACTCAGGATACTTTACAGTCAGCATTGTGTGGAGGTGAGCCCAAGATCCCTACTCGGGCACAGCTTATATCCTAGTAGGAGCCCATGAACTCATGCCACGTGTGATCTCCCCATAGGCCAGGGAAGATCATGCCACTCAGAAGCACAATCTACAAGCCAAATCAGGTGTTGTTTATCTCAGAGCTCTCAACCAGCTGTCGCCATCTTTAGGATGCAGTTCAGACGGCTCTCTACACTTTACAAAATCAAGGTTCTGCAGTTTAACAATGGGTCATCACTCAGATCCCGACCACGGCTGCCAGCCTGGTTTGAGACTGCCAGCTTCTAGGACTATGAGAAATAAATGTCTATTATTTGTAAGCCACCCATTCTATTGAACTTTGTTATAGTATTGTGTGTTCTACATAACAGGAGAATTGTGTGTGCATGCATAATAATAATAATAATAAGGCATAATGACTTACAAAACAAAAGGAAATTATCTTCTCAAAAAAAAAATTAATTGCAGTTGAAAAAGACTGTTTGAAATGCTGAGTTTAAAACCAAAAAGGATGACTTTAAATTAACATTCATGTATCCATTTGGGTTTACACTTGATTCAATGAGGCAATGGCTTAAGAAGATGCACAGTAAACATTTAGAAACATTTAGAAAGTTTATTTAGCAGTACCATTGCTAGAAAATAAATTCAGCAAAGCTGTTAAAATTTGGTGTCCAACAATGTTTATTGAAGTACCATTTTTGTGCAAGAATGCTAACGAAAACATAACTTCTAATGAAGAAAAATCACAAACACTTGCCATTTCCAACAATAGAGTAACTGCTAAGTAAATCATGAAACATACATGACTTAAGTATTTAAAAGCCAATAACAATTATGCTTTCATGAAGTAGAAATGAGATCATGATAATGCAAACCATGCAAAATGTGTTTCCAATTTAGTTTTAAATATATACACACAAAAACTTACAAGGAAATAAATCAAAATATTAACACTGTTTCTGTGTACTGCTATTACAGCCAATTTTTATTTTCTTCTTTTATTTTTTTGTTTTCCATTTACAATAAGCATGTATTATTTTAATAAACAGAAAGCAATAGAAACAATACATGCAAACTGAAGTAATGTAGTATTAAAAGGCTTCCTTTGAGCAATTGCACAAGAAAAGACTAAATTCTTAGTAACAAAGCCTCTAAGGAAAAAGTGGGCATCTCAGCCCAGATGGGAAGACAAGAATCCAATCTGGGAAGTACAGAGAAAAGCTTCTATGAGAATCAAAACAAAGACAATTCCCTCAGGTGAGTGGTTTTCTATTTGGCACAAAACCCATTTATTCAAACCAGATCTTGCCCAGAAGCAGTAAAATAAAAACAACCAAAGGCAAAAATGACGTTAATGCAGAAGGAATGGGAAAGGATACTGGAGCCTGCTGCCAGTGCGTCTTTTCGTCTGAGACTTGCCTAAGGCATTCATTCAGTAGGCTCCACAGCAACAGTAGATTTAAGCAACACCTGAAAATCACCTGAGACTAAGGTCAAACTCCACACTATAAATTTCATGACTTGTTTCATTTCAAATATGGGAGAGACTGGGAAGATCAGTCATTAAAAACACTTTCGACTCAATCAAGGATTCCAGCATCCTTAGAGGGTAGCCCACAAACACCTGTAACAACACAGTTCCAAGGAATCTGACGTACTTTTCAGTTTTCTTCAGGTGTTCACAGACACATTTGTGAATACACTCACAGAGGCAGACAGACAGACAGACAGACAGACAGACAGACAGACAGACAGACAGAAAGATAGAAGGAAAGAAAGAAAGACAGACATGTATATCCTCATAAGTTAAAAAAAATGACATGAGAAATTGTATGTAGTCTTGTGAAAATAGGATTAATTAATTAATTAGGGTTAATTTGTTAATTCTTTACAAATTCACTGGCCATCTCTATTAAAATCCTACAAATTACAAATTTAAAATTACAGAAATTAGCTATTTACTAAAATCGGTAGGTTCTTGGCCTAGAAGGATGCAACCTGATATACAGAACTACCTAGAGTAGGAAATACAAAAGCAAACGTGAGAAACTGTAAAAGGACTGTGCACCGAGGTTGGTTTGGGCTTGAAACCTTCTAGTTGTGCTGAACAGACAGGGGGAAACACCCCTCTCTGTGCCTCAGCCACACTAGGCTTGGATAAAAACGAGATGTCCAATACTGGCTACAGCAAGAGCAACAGCATGGGCCTGGGAGACCACTGCAGCCTTTCAATGATCTTGCTTGTCAAATCTGCTAAAACTTGTCAGAAATGTCACAGCTGGTCTTGTTTGTTTGTTTGTTTGTTTGCTGGGATTCTAGTGGCTGCAGTAGTAGCAAATGTGATCATCTCTTTAGAGGAACAGGAAACTAAAGCACAAAAGCATATTCTAGAGCTATCTTGCCCAATGTATGATGTGCACTCTGAGAATTGCTATTCAGATCTTAAAATGTGGTTACTCTGTATTAGAATGTACTATAAATGTAAATACACACTAAGTTTCAGAGTTGATAAAAAAATTATAACACAAAAAAAATCTCAATTTTTTCATACTGTTTACATCCAGAAATGGTGATTTAAGCATTTAACTAAATTTAACTTACTAAATTTCCTGTTACTTTTCAAATATGGCTTCTACAAGACTTGAAATTATATACATGATTTGCATTTGGGCTGGCATCTCACCTTCATTGTTGCAGAACATAAAATTGAGGATACTGTTAGTGACCCTTCAGAGTCTTATTTTTGTATCTATTTCTGTAAGGAAAGAAAGTTCTTTGTTCTGAGTGGAGAGAGAGAAAACAACCTCAATCTTTTGAGTTCTCAGTGTATCAACTTGGATCTGAGTACATTTGTGGAAGCAAGAAATGCCAATTAATTTCCATAATAAATGTGCAAGATGAGAGCCAAACCCAAAGTGCACCCAGAATGAACCTTCCTGTTGACTGCGCAATAGTTAGGGACTGTGCTGAGTTCCTTAACCAACCCAGTTCTGTTTTGTTGCCAACATAGAGGGGAGGAAATTATCTAATCAGATTTCACAAGAAGTGTCTGAGTACTCACGTCAAGATGAACTTAGGAATGTTCTAAGCAATGGGAATTGGTTTTCACTTTTATCCAGGGATACGTCCCCTTTTATTTAACTCAGAAGGTTTTTAAATTCATTTTCTTTGAAATTAAACATTAATCTATAGCCTATGAGTCCTAACACATTACATTATTTCACCAAGAACATCTTAATTCACTACTTAAATTCTTTTGCAAGTCTGAATAACATAATAGATTCTAAGATGATGGTTAGACTATGTGGTGCAATACTCTCAAGAGTGTTATCATTTTCACAAATATTTATTGAATTCTTATTATGTGCCAAGCTCTCTATTACAGATTAGGAGTGTAGTGGGTATTTTTAATAAATAGAACAAGTTCACTGGTCTCCTAGAAATTATAGTCTAGTATAGGAGATAGGTGGTTATCAAATTATCACATGTAGAAATCTGAGAAAAATTCAACAATCAAGTGAAATCAAGACAGAAGGAAGTCTTGCTTCTCCACTGGACCAACCAGGGCAAGGCTGTAAACCCAATTATCTGCAGAACAAGCCAATGTGCTTGATCTAATATGTGTGGGAAGACAGCAAGTCAGACTGGAATGTTGAGCATATTATCATGTAACTTGTTATCTAGACATGATTAGTTCCTCACAGTGAGACTGGGGTTCAGATAAGGGCCAATGATTTAGGAATATACTCATTCATTATGGCTGACTGACTGGGAAGCTACAGCCTCAGCCAGCAAAAGACAAGGAGGAAAAACGAGGTTTCCTGTCACTATCTAGGGAATTTCGAATGTATCCTTCCAGGACTCCTATAGCTACAGGCTTGCCAATGTGTCTGAATTACTGGGATGTATTATAAGCACCTAAGCCATAAGTCCATACAGAATTCTGGTGGCTGGAATGCTAAGAAATGGAGGGTGGGGAGAAAGCTGAATGAAGGAGCTCAGAATAAAGGCTTGTGTTTAGGGGCATTGTGGGAACTGTCCAAGAAAATTTTCGTTTGGAGAACACTGGAAGTTCAGTGGACAGAACTGATTGGCATCTAGGATAAGTCCATGGGTGGGAAGATGCTGGAGCACTACGATCCAGATTATGTGTTGAAGGCTGGTACCTACTCCCAAGGACCCTAATTTGGAAGGAGAGGTAAGGATTTAAACTCTCTAGCAATTTCTTGTTGTCTTATGATGTCCCCAAGTAAAAATTTGTATGCTTTGAGAAAGGATACTTCAGTTTCAAATAGTTTCTTGGTCTTGCGGTTTGAGTGTGAAATGGCTCCCCTAAAGGCCCGTATATTTGAGCTGTTGATTCACAGCTGGTAGTGGAACTTGAGGTAGGGCCCAGCCAGAGGAAGTTTGTCACTGTGACCAGGCCTTGTGGTTTCTTAGCGCAGCCAAGTTGCCTGTGCAAAGTCAGCTTTGTAGGGAGACATACCACACTCGGTGGCTTCACATCAGAGAATGGTGACGCCCTGTTGGAGCCTCTTAATGGAAGCATGGAAGACGAAAGGAACAGGAAACCGGGAAAGTGATATTAGCCATGTTTCTGACTTCAAGCAGCCTCACACCTGGCTTCATATATAAGTCAGCAAACTTCACTCTGGACAACCTTGTAGCACGCTGGCCTCCTGTGCCCTCTCTCTGTAGAGGATGCTCCATCCTCATTGCCACACGTTTTAAACAGTAGTTATCTTAAAATGTGCATTCTCAATGGTTTGCAGTATAAGACTCTCACACTACAGATCACTGCTCATTTGTCCTAAAGTCATACACGGTGTGCTGAGTATCTTTCCTCTCTATTCAGATACATAGATACTGCTCCTTTTGTGTTGACAACTCTGAGCTCATGAGTGCCAGAGGCTTACTGGCTGGACTTACAAACCCAGAGCTCAAAGCCTTGACGACTAAAGGCTTATGGCTCTAGACTTTAAAAGTCAAACTGTAAATGCCAGTTTCTGTGCTCCGGCTAGAGAAAGCCATGGGAATTCAAACCTGTTGACCTCCCACTAATGGCCCCAAGAATTAGAAGTTTGTTGCTCCAAGAATTCAAACCCTGAGACTTATAACTGTAAATGCTCAGGTCAGAAGTCTGTTGCTCTGTAATTTAAGCTACCACAGCCTGGTATCCAAAAGTTCATGTTACAGCTGTGAGCTTTCAGTATTAGGACCCTTGGGTCTTCACTCTGGCTGTGTCTCAGAAACTCTTGAAATGCCTGGGCTTGGAAATCTCACTTTCAGCTCTTCCTGGCCTCTACTTCAGTGCCTCCCATAGTCTCAACTCTCCACAGCATTTGCTTCCAACCGCTTTGTGGAACTTTCTAGTTACCTTCCCACTACTGCTGGGTAGGTATGGAGCTAAAAGCCACAGGAAAACTTCTGATCTTTGTGCCATTCTATCCTTCAGATCATGACCATTCTATCCATGACAGACACGAATGTGAATACACACATAGGCAATATTTTGGCCTTGGTTTGAGCCAAGTGTTGCTATGTGGGACAACAGATGTCTTCCAGACTAACCTAATGAGATTGAGAAGTAGCCTGCTTATCCAGCTAGAAAAGGTACATAGTATGTTGTAATCAAATTATAATTGTACTAATAACAGCTTCCATGTGCATGGCTTCTAGTTCCACCAGTCACAGAACTTACATATAGACCAATCACAAGCCTTGTTTAGGAGTCAGCCGCAAGCTGGGTACAGCACTAATAATAGTCTTTTACAGCCAAGGAGACGCAGTCTTCCTGTTGTGAGTGGAAATAGCTACGAGGTAAACAGGGTCATCTAGGGTTCTCCCACAGGCTTGTCTCCCAAAGCCCTCTCCTGGAGTGATTATAACTTTAGTATTTGCTCAAGCAGAAGGTACAGGTTCGGCCACAGGCATCGTTCACTGGACTTAGCTGGAATAAATTCTTCTCTGAGTGACTATAGATGTTCCACAATCAGACAGGAGAATGATCAAAGATGGAGATGTTGCTTAATAGGTGGTTCTTCCCTTGAGATAACTGGGCACGAGGAAAGGGCCTAACAGCTGTCAATCAAGTGACTGAGTATCTTGCTCATAATTTACCTGAAGAAAATAAAACTTTAGTGACTATTGATAATGAAGATCTGTCATGAAGAACTAATATTATTAACAATGCTCCCCAGTGCTTAATTTCAAGGTAAATCCCTTAGGCGGGTTGGGTTCCTTTGATTTGTCTTGCCAATAGCTCAAGGGCTATGTCGGACAACTATAACCTGCTGTGATTCTTCAAACCAGCCAACTCTAACTTGGATTACTTGTACCCTTTCCACAAGAACTATGACAAAGGTCCTTGCTCACAGTTTGTTACATTCTGCTAGTCACCAACACTGGTAGCATTTCTCCATACCTGTGTTATTCTTTAGTTGAGATCTTTAATACAACACAACACCTTATCTGTGGAAGCTACTCTCTGAAATTTGACCTTATCATATCTAAGTAATTGCAGTAAGCAGTAGCAAAAAAAAAAAAAAAAAAAAAAAAAAAAAAAAAAAAAAA